>JANHGD010007360.1:13705-24970 GCA_027560375.1 Imantodes cenchoa
GTGAATAGTTTGACAATGATGAGGGAATTATTTGTTTAGCAGAGTGATGGCTTTCGGGAAAAAACTGTTCTTGTGTCTAGTTGTCTTGGTGTGTAGTGCTCTGTAGCGATGTTTTGAGGGAATTATCTTATTGATTGTTTAATGACCAGTGATCTTTCAAAGTGTTATTGAGCTAGTGGTCCTCAAAGTTCTAGATGTCTCAGCACCTTATTATGGTCATGTGCTCAGGATCTGGGCACTTGGCAACCAACTCACACTTACGAGGGTGACAGCATCCTATAGCCATGTGATAACCATTTGCACTGTTCTCTACCAGCTTCCCACTAGCAAAGGCAATATGACACTGGCTGGGAAGCCTGCCAATTGTTCTGATAAGTCTCTCTCACCCTTCCCTACAGGTAGCATCCATCCCTAGCCTGGCTGCACTAGTGTCACATCTCATTGGGTACCCATGCGCTCTTCCCACTCAGCAGCAGCTACCCCTGCCTTGCCAACGTTCTGCCCACTCTCCTCTACCTGAAGGAGCCATTTATCCTCCTGCCAATCTGCTTGCAAGCCATCTGGAACTTGTGATTTCCTATCTCCTTCACCACTGACTTTGCTTGTTGACCCACAATCTTCACTTAATGATGGTAATGGGAAGTGCCAAGATTGCAATTGCTAAGTGATGCAGTCAATGTCATGTTTTACAAGTGCATCACTTTGTGATAGAAACTCTGGCCCCAACTATCATGGCTAAATTATAACTACATGTAAATACATTAGCCCATTGTGAAACCATTATATTGAACATAGTTGATGTTTTATTATGGATGGGCTGGTATATAATATTAGTGCCAACTGATGGATTTATTACTGACAGAATCACATAGAAACTGCTGGCATTAGGAAGGGGAGCTATCTTCAAAAGTGTATCTCCCCTAATGTCCTCCTGTATCCTCTACACCCCCTGACAATCAGGGGTGGGTTCCCGCCAGTTCGGACCAGATCACCCAAACCAGTAGTGACCCGCTGGTGACATCACAATAATGTCATGGATCCAGTTCAGTTGGTGCAGGTCCGTGGGCACCGCCATGTTTTAGGGGGGATTTTTTTTTCTGATTTTTTTTACTCGTTTGAAGTTTCTTCCTTTGCTGCTGCTTGAAAAAGTGTCCTCCTGCCTACCCTCGGGTTTATACTTACCTTTATTCCTTCATCCAAAGCATAGCTGATCAGCTCCTCAGCTGTGTTTCAGGCTGATTATAGCTACTGAGCATGCACAGAAGCAGAATTGCATGAGGGGATGCGCGTGCGCAACGACACAATGCGAACCAGTGGCGAAGGTAAGTGGAACCCACCCCTGCTGACAGTTATGGCCTTATAGTTTTGGGAGTGCATGGATGAGACTGTTTTTGATTGATTTTTATAGCCTACAGGCAGTCCTTGAGTTATGATCCTAATGGAGCCTGTCCATTAAGGTTGAAACTCAGAACAACGTTACATGAATTATACATACCTGCTCTCCCTGGTGCATTCATTAAACAAATGCACTGGTTGTTAAGCAGAGTTCAGGGATGGGGGAAATATTGAGAAGCCTAGTGCATCCTGAGCCTCCCAACATTTTAATGTTGGGAGAAGCTATTTACCTAATTATTTTAATGGGGTGCAAGTTGAAGACTGTTGTTTTGCTAGTACTGTCAATAGTTCTGGAGAGGGCTTTTGAAATGAGTTTTGTAATTTTTTTTAAAAAGCTCCCATTGGCCATCTGAAAGAAGAGTACTGATTGGTTCATGTTTTTTCCCTATGGATTCTTTACAAATGGGGATCAGGAACAGTAGAAATGATTAGAGGTCTACATTCCATTTAACTAATAAATAACTGGAAATAGAAATGGGGGCTATATGAAACTTAGTCTCTTGTGTCAAACTTCAAAGAGCTATTAATAAACTGCAAGCTAAAGTACAGAATGAATGTATGCATGATTATACAATGCCCAATAGGGTCTATAAATTCTTAGTATCAAAATGCTCTGAGAATGTAATCAACTAAATTTCAAACCCAGATTCAAATTGAGCATTGAATCAAATTATCAGTTATAATATGGCAGCACAATCAAAGAAGGCATCCTATAAAATTACCACAAGAGTAATAATATAGATTAGAATAGAATAACAGTATTAAAAGGGATCTTGAAGGTCTTCAAGTCCAACTCCCTGCTTAGGCAAGAAACCCAATACAATTTCAGACAAATGATTGTCCAATCTCTTCTTAAAAACTTCCAGTGTTGTAGCATTCACAACTTCTGGAGGTGAGTTGGTCCACTGATTAATTGTTCTAACTATCAAGAAAGTTCTTCTTAGTTCTAGGTTGCTTGTTTCCTTGATTCTTCTTCCTTCTTCTTCTACCCTCAGGTGCTTTGGAGAATAGTTTGACTTCCTCTTCTTTGTGGCAGCCCCTGAGATATTGGAACACTGCTATCATGTTACCCCTAGTTCTTCTCTTCATTAAACTAGACATACCCAATTGCAGCAACCATTCTTTATATGTTTTAGCCTTCAGTCCCCTAACTATCTTTGTTGCTCTTATCCACAGAGTCTCAACATCTTTTTTTACATCATGGCAGTTAAATAAAAAATATAAACAAATTCTGTCCTCTTCAAGTCTTCACCTTGCCACCTCTTTCTTTTTTCTTTTTGTTGGTTATGTTGGCTATAAATAAGGAAAGGTTGTCTGAAGCAGTCCTAGCTTGCATGTTTCCTTTCACTCTACCTTTTACTTATTATCTCTTGTTTTAAGGGCCTATTTAATTAAAAAGATGTAATCACTTTGATCAAGAATGTAATGCTTTCCTGAAATAATAAAATAAACCTCATAATAAGTGGAAAACTAACATAAATCTTCAATTTTGACTGCAGAATAGAGAAGATATAGGTCTGACCCAAGTAAATTTGCTGAATGAAGCAGAATAGCAAATTGTGGTTCCAAATCAAAATGTATTATAATAGTACCAAGACAGTTGCTTTTTTAATAAAAGAGATTATGGAATAGATATCATCTTTTAATTGTCTACTTAAATAAATTGTTGTTCAATCAGGTTAGATAAATTTTGAAAAATGGTTTTCAGCCCAAGGGATGAAAACTAGTTGGTTTTGTGCTTTGTACCTGGCCAAAGTTGTTTGAATTCAGAAGCTAAGGATAGAATCTGATTGTTACTGCTGTGGGTGTCCACCAACGAATTTCAGTTATGAAGATTAGCCTTGAAGGTTTGAAAATGCACCAATACTTTCATATTATTGTAAAACAACAACACTCTACATAGATGTGTTCATGCAGTCATCAAGAACCAAGCTTAACCTTAAGGCATCTTTAGCATTAATGTGTTCCTAGGCTGCATTAACAGAGGGATAGAATCAAGATCATGCAAAATATTAATACTACTTTATAAAGCCTTAGTAAGGCCACACTTGGAAAACTGCAAAAAGTTTTGGTAACCATAATATAAAAAAAGATGTTGAGACTCTGGAAAGAGTGCAGAGAGAAGCAACAAATATGATTAGGTTCCAGAGCTAAAACATATGAGAAACGGAATTGCAGGAATTGGGTATGTCTAGTAAAAAGAAAGACTAGAGGTGACATGATAGCAGTGTTCCAATATTTGAGGGG
The DNA here is from genome assembly GCA_027560375.1 of Imantodes cenchoa. NCBI lineage: Eukaryota > Metazoa > Chordata > Lepidosauria > Squamata > Dipsadidae > Imantodes > Imantodes cenchoa. Next base: position 17,348 of record JANHGD010007360.1, read on the forward strand.
CTGCCAAGGAGGAGTCAAGTTATTTTCCAAAGCACCAGAAGGCAAGACAAGAAGCAATGGTTGGAAACTAATGAAGGAGAGAAGCAACCTAGAACTAAGGAGAAATTTCCTGACAATGAGAACCACTAGAAAGCTTGCCTTCAGATATTGTAGTTTTCCTTTATTGGATGCTTTTTGGAAGAGATCAGACAGCCATTTGTCTAAAATGATATAGAGTCTCCTACCTTGACTAGAAAATCTCCAAGACCTCTTCTAATTCTGTTAGTCTATTCTGTTCTGTTCTTAATGTACTTCTCATAAAAAAAAGCACAGCTTGGCATCTTTATTGTTCAGGTAACTAGTCTCAAAGTGGTTGGATTTATTTTTGACTGATTTAATCCTGCTAAGTATTGCAACTAGACTCCTAACCATATTCTTCCTATTGTATATCTGAATCAGTAGGTTTATGAAAACATGACAAAATTATGGCCCAAGGCTGTTTGCTTATATTCAAAATAACAACAACAAACATTTAGAAGCTGTTGCCATCTAGGATTTTTTTAAACAGAAAATATGCATTGTTCATAAACACTGTATTGACTAAGCAGGTAGGATAAGAAGGGGAAGGGATAGGTCCCATTTTTAAAATTCTAAATCATAACAGTTTCTCTGAACACCACAGATAGCAATTTATCATTCAAATGTATGTAAATGCCAAAGACTTGCGAATAAGGTAGGTAGTGAAAGAAGGGGGAAATTCAAGGGAGAAATCATATTTTCATGAACTTGCCAAATTAAACTGCCCCCAGAACTTTTGTACTCTTAAAAAAGGTCCAGGTATTATAAACAATTAGTTCATTAACATGACAGTTATTACAGCAAAGGTGTTTCTGTATGTGGTTCCTGATGCTGAATTCACATGAACTTGGATTCATACAAAAACCATTTCCAAAAGAATAATGATGTAATGATTACAATATTATTCTATTGTTCTTTGTTGGAGGACAAGGTGAGATTTTATGAACAAGAAATTTCAGGATGACCACAAGGGGGAATCTTATCTACATCTGTTTCCTGTTAGGTTACTAACATAAATAATCTCTTTCTAATTCTAATTGGATAGTTTTATAGCCCAAGTACCCAGAGCAGTGTGAAATGCTACCGGTTCCCCAAACCAGTAGTAAAATAATGCTTAAAAAGTTTTTTATTAAAGTTCCGATGATCAGCTGTGCAACCCGCAATTGTCTGAACTTTTTAAAAAAAAAGTTTTTAAGCATTTTTAACTACCCGTTGTCTGGAACTGGTAGTTAAAATGCTTTAAACAGTTTTTTTTAAAGTTCTGACGATCACACATGCACAGCTGATCATCGGAACTTTTAAAAAAACTGTTTAAGCATTTTTTACTATTAAATAGCTTTAAATAGTTAAAAAAAAAAAAAGAGCAGGAAATCCAAAAGCACGTTTGGTGTGGATTACACATGCGTGCACAACATGCATCTGGTGCACACAGCGCATGCAGGTGTGCAGCACGCACCTGGCATGCACTGGGCATGAGCGTGCACAACGTGCATCCAGCATGCCCTGTGCATGCGCGGGCAGCGAACCGATGGCAACCAACATTCCCTCTAAGCTGCACGGCCACGCAGCCGCGCAGCTAATGAGAGAACAACGCGCAGCAGTTTCCAACTGCCGCGTGCTGTTTTCTAAGATTAGAGGCCGCACGGCTGTGCGGCTGTGCACATGACTAGAGGATGGCGTGCAGCAGGTTCCAATTGCCGCGCACCATTTTCTAGAGCTACAGGGATCATTGGTGGCAACCTGTGGAGCATTTCACCACTGACCCAGAGGTTCACATGGATTACACCTTTTGAGACCAGAAATGTGATGTTATACTCAAAAGAAGGAATCCATCCTCCCTCACTTCTCTTATGTCCACATATCCACTGCAGAAAAACTCACACTGTGATGGCCTTTAATCATTATGAATTTTTCCTAATGTTCAGTGTGAAAATTCCTTCTTATAATTCATTAAGTTGGTCCACGTGGTATAGGATTTCCTGCATGAGCAGGAGGTTGGACTAGAAAACCTCCAACCTTCCACCTTTGTTATTCTGTTTTGTTATTTTCAGATAAGTTTTCTAAAATGTCAAGTCATTTTAAATGTTATTTCAATCTTTGGGGAGATTTTCTGTTTCACCCAATTTTTTTGCCATTTGTAAATTTATCAGGCACACCATCCTTCACTTCTTCCAATTTATAAGTAAAAATAGCAAAGAATACAGTGCCAAGAACTGAACTTTGTATGACTTCACTGAATATTCTAGCTTATTGAAGAATCGTGTTGAATGTTGAATGGCATTGTCAAATCAGTTATGAATCCACTTACGTGTTATCAAACCTAGACTGCACTTAATTTCCTTGCTAATCAGAATGTCATATAGTACTTTGCCAAATGCTTGGCTCAAATCAAAATATGTTGCATCTATAGCATTTTTACAATTTATTAAACTGGTTAGCTGAGCAAAATATAAATTTGTTCATGGCACATATGCCGAGAGATTACTGTATTATCTTGTTTAGTACAGATAGTTTTCAACTTACAAACATTCAGCAACTTTCAAAATTACAATGGCACTGAAAAAAAGTTCATTTATAAGTGGTCCTTGCACTTACAACCATCACAGCCATCACCATACCTATAGTCACATGGTCAATATTCAGATTCCTGGCAACCAACATGTATTTATATCATTGCAGCATCCCGGCGTCATGCGATACCATTTGCAACTTTCCCAGATGACTTCTAACAAGCAAAGTCAATGGGAGAAGCCAAATTTGCTTAATGACCACATGATTCAGTTAACAACTACCGTGTTTCCCTGAAAATATGACCCTGTTTTATATTTTTTGAATCCCCAAATAAGCACTTGGTCTTATTTTCGGGGCAGTCTTATTATTTTGGTGCTCGTGGAGCAAGACGGGGCTCCTCTTGCCATCTTACCTGATTTCCAGCTCTGTCTCCCAGATCCTAACCAGAGGAAATAGTGGGGACAGGCTGCACATGCATTTAAATATTTCTGGTAAGGGATTGTTTGGAGGGGGATTATTTTCAGGGGGATTATTTTAGGGCACACGCTCAAAAGCCCAATTGGGATTTTTATCAGGGGAGATCTCATTTTGGGGGAAACAGGGTACAGTTTAACAACCATGGCAAAAAAAAGGTCATAAAATAGGGTGCAGCTCACTTAGCAAGTGCCTTGCTTAACACTGGAAATCCTTATCCCAATTATGGTTGTAAGTTGAGGACTACCTATATTTCCCAGGTACGGCTGTCATTCATCTGTTAATTCTCAGCATCATCCTTTCTCCCCTTTTTTGCAGATAGGAAGATTTTCCCTTGTCTAACTATCATTCACCCACTCATCAGGATTTCTCAAAAGTGATTGAGGCTAGATAGTCAGCAAATTCCTTCAGTATCCTAAGACTCAATCCATCTATAATGGAGACTTAAATACATTAAACTAAATCAGTATTAATATATTTCTATCAACCTCAATCTTCTTCCTTTGTCCTGCTTTTTTACAATTATCTGGTGTAATAATGTCTTCTGGTTACAAAAGCAGGTTAAAGCGAGAATTAGGTAAGTTACTTTATCTTATTTTCTGAGATAAAATAAGATATATCCGAAGAAACTTTTTTCCCCCTCTGTGTGTTGTTTTTGGCATCCTTCAATGACCTCAGCTTACTTTGAGCTTTTAGTCTTTCTCATTCTGTTTCTACAGTTCCTGGCTATTTTTCTGTATCCTTTCTTGATTATTTGCTGCTCTGTCCACTTGCTATATGTATCACATTTTGTCCTCATATCTTATTTGTTTTCAAAGAAAACTCAAAAATAATTTGATATGCTATGGAACAATAAAAAGCTATTGTGAACTATGGTCAACTTGGTTATATATACATACTACCACTCTGTCAGATATATGAATAGAAGACAAACCCAGACACAAACTTTCTCTTAGAGCATTAGCACTTAGTGCTTCTTATATACTGCTTCACAGTGTTTTCCAGCCCTCTCTAAGCAGTTTACAGAGTCAGCATATTGACTCCAACAATCTGGGTCCTCATTTTACCCACCTTGGAAGGATGAGTCAACCTTGAGTCTGGTGAGATTTGAACTGCCAAATTACAGGCAGCTGACAGTCAGCAGAAGTAGCCTTCTGATATCATGTATCGATACAAGATACAATGTTTACAGATATTTTACAGGTTAAGAACATTTCTAAAAAATCTTTCAGATCAAATCAATGTTTCAGGCTTCTTCCCTGATAACTTCCTTTTCCCAGAGGCAAGTAACTGATTAATTAAGGCTGATTAATTATATAAGCATAGTAAGATGCCTTACTAGTCTGTCTAACTAGTGCTGGCATCAATTATCCAAATGCTTTGTCTTAGCACAGCTGATTAAACCTGAAACCTTCTGCATATTGAAATGGTCTTCTATTATTGCTTCATTCCTCACTATGCACGGCATCAATTATATTTTCCCCCACACTTGAAGTATGTCTTGGGTCATTATTAGCATGAATCCTTCCACTGATAAAGTTCAAGACAACTATTCCCAATCATCTGGATTGGAATACCCACCTCTAGATAAAATATAATGCCAGTTTCTTTTGAGATCAGAAACTGGTGCATCTTTGCTGGCTTCCAACAGGCAAAGTCAATGTGGAAGCCAGCAGGAAGTTGCAAATCATGGGCACGTTTAATGATCTTAATTAACAGCAACCGGAACTGCAAGAAATGTCACCCCACAAGTGAAACAGTCATGTATTTTTCAAATTATGACCACTCATTTAATGATGGAGTTAGTGTTGTTAAGCAAGAAGCAGGGGTGAAATGCTCCCGGTTCGCTCTTTCCTGTCGGTCGCAAAGGGAGTGCGAGGCTCCGCCCACCCGCCCGCATGCACAAAATCCTCTGCCCATGCACAGTATGCTTTGTGTATGCGCAGAGGATAAAAGAACCCAAATAGCGGCGTCCAGGCAGGTGGGTGGAGCCTCACGCTCCCTTCGCAACCGGCTCGCCGACGACCGACAGGCACGAGCGAACCGGGAGCATTTCACCCCTGGCAAGAAGTATCTATAAATTGTGAATCAGTTACACACACAAAAAAAGGCAAATGTAATGTTAAGCTCCATCCAAAGAAGTATCAAAAAAAAAATCACAGGATACATATACATACAAAAGGGATGGGATTTCAATCACAATGCCACAAAATCATCTTGCCTCTTTCGACCACCTCAGCAGATGCTACCATGGTGGGTCAAAACCTATGGAAGGTATTGAGCCCAGCCTCCATAATTTAGAGAAACTGGTACATATTCAAAGCAGGGGAGCATCAGGGCACAAGATCCTTGCTCCTATGAAGAGAGAGAGTGAAAAGATTTTCAAATGTTTGCCTGGAGGGGAAATATGATGGATCTCTTCTTCATTGCAAGCATTTAAAGGCCAGAGACCCATATGATTTGCATACCTTAATTTGGAGCTTGTTCAGAGCAAAAGGGTAAGTATGATAGCTCCGAGCAGTCTTTCTCAACCTTGGCAGCTTTTAAGATGGGTAGGCCCAGCATGTTGGTTGGAGAATTCTGGGAGTTGAAGTCCACACATAAATAAATACTTTATTATTGTCATTGTATGTGTATACACCAGGGATGGGTTCCACTTACCTGTTGCTATCGGAGCTCTGGTAGCTGGCTGCGCGCGCAGCCCAAGTCGTTGCGAGTGGGCATGCCGCCCACTCGCGCGATTTTTGGGTTCTGCGCATGCGCAGAAGCCCCCAAAAAAATGTTGCCGTGATGAGCGGCCCGGAGCCAGTGGCTCCAGAGCTGTTCGTCATATTAATGGTGCTACCCCCACGGCAGTGTGGCCCGTGGGGGTAGCAACCCGACCCTGATCCTCTTCTGAGCTGATATCTGGAGAGATATCTGGGGAAGTGTCTGAGATGAGTCATCAGAAGCATGCTCTTGTATTTAAAGTTCTGGCCATCCATCCCTTTCCATCCCATCTCCTGCCCTCCATTTACTCTTTCCTGAATCCACTAGACAGAATGTCATGCCCATTCAGCATGTTTAGATCTCATTAGGCTATTTAGAAATTCATCCCCTTTGAGTTTTCTTTCCAAATATTGTTGCATTTCTGTAAATAGTGTGACTCCTTTGAGTCTGCTGATAATCTTCCTCTAGTGTATTAAAAGTACCTAATATAACATTTTTCCCCCTTCTGTTCAATGGTGTCTGATCTCAGACTGCGTGGCTGAGTCTCTGCAGTTTTCTTGAAGAATAAAGTGGTTTCTTTTCAGTAGAGGTTTACCATTGCCTCCTGCCTAGGGCTGAGAGAGAATGACTGGTCCGACTCCAAGGTCATTCAGCTTTGGGCCTAAGACTGGACTAGAATTCACAATCTCCCAGTTACTACCCTGATGCCTTAACTGTTGGGGCTCTCAAAAAAGAGGGAGTCAGGCTATTCTCCAAAGCACCTGAGGGTAGGACAAGAAGGAATGGGTGGAAACTAAACAAGGAGAGAAGTGACTTAGAACTAAGGAAAAATTTCCTGACAGTTAGAACAATTAATCAGTGGAACAGAGTGCCTCCAGAAGTTGTGAATGCCCCAACACTGGAAGTTTTAAAGATGTTGGATAACCATTTGTCTGAAGTAGTGTAGAGTCTCCTGCCCAAGCAGGGGATTGGACTAGAAGACCTCCAAGGTCCCTTCCAACACTGTTGTTGTTGTTGTTGTTGTTATTATTATTATTATTATTATTAAATTTAAATCATTGAAAATCTGTTTGCCCAGTTAAAAAAATTACAATCAGGTTTCTCATTTTCACTGAAGTTAGGATAGGATATGTAAGTTTTGTTTCCCTGAATGTTCTGACAGAACAGACTGAAGTAGTCAAAATGAGAAAAACTGGCCCAACTGTTTCAAGGATAAATTTTTGCTACAAATGTTAAAGCATTTTAAACCAACATGGTTTCTTGCAGAATCCAAGAGTCTATAATTTAGTGAGGAAGAGGAGAATGTGGTAATTGGAGAAGGGCACTATTCCCCCAAATTCTCCAAGATTAGGAATGGATATTGAGCCATTTTAATAGCACTAGCGCTTAGACTTATATGCCACTTCATAATGCAGTATATAGTACTCTCTAAGCAGTTTACAGAGTCAGCATATTGTTCCCAACAATCTGGGCTCTCATTTTACTGACCTTGGAAGAGACTGGACAGTCAGTTGTCTGAAATGGTATAGGATCTCCTGCTTGAGCAGGGGGCTGGACTAGAAGACCTCTAAGGTCCCTTCCAACTGTATTCTGATTAGTGACTGATTAGGACTATTGGCTATGGGCAGTCAGCCTGCAATACTACATTCTAACCACTGCACCACCATGGTTCAGTTTAAGCCTATAGTTTTAATCTCAGGATTTCAGCTTGCCAATATTTACATATTTGTTTGATTCTTTATAGAATGGAGCTGAGGTGGCTCAGTGGTTAGAGTGCAGTACTGCAGGCCGCTGAAACTGACTGCTAGTTCAGCAGATCAAATCTCACCAGGCTCAAGGTTGACTCAGCCTTCCATCCTTCCAAGGTGGGTA
>JANHGD010007363.1:71759-82458 GCA_027560375.1 Imantodes cenchoa
CACTAACTCCTCCCAATTATTTAAATAGATCTACTCCAAACATGACTAAGTCAGGGTTTAACTCAGCTGCCTTATCTAAATACTAAACAGGACACTGTTACATTTCAGATTATACTTTTACAGAGTTTTAAATGTGATGTGGCTTTCTGGAAGTATAGTTATTCTCTGCTATTTAAAAGAAGATACAATACCACTGGTCCTCTTAAGATCAAGCATTTATTTTAAAAAGCTTCTTCATTTTGGTGTCTAGAACAATAATAAAGCAGTCTTTAAAAAATAAGTCTAATAATTTGAACATTCTACTGACATTTGTAGTTATTGACTTACCTCCTTGCATCCAGTTCAGCAGAAAATAAAAATCTGCATCTCTCTCCCGGCAATTTGCCTCCTTGCAGCTAGTTTCACTTTCAGTTTAGCAACTGGCCTCAAATCAGCTGATGGTTGGGAAGCTGATAATGAGTTGCTTGGCTTAACAGGCTCTGTTCTGTTTGCTGCAAGGAGGTAAATTGCTGGGAGGCAGTGGCAAAAGGGTGGGGGTGGCTGGGTAGGGCTACATTCGGTATATAAGACGCACCCAAGTTTTCACCCTCTTTTGGGGGTAAAAAGGTGCATCTTATACTCCAAAAAATACAGTATTTTGGTAATTTGCTAATTTTATGCAGGGTTCTTTTTTTTGCTTTTTTTTTTTTTTAAGTAGGAAATTGACATTTGGGAGTGTAGTTGGACCATATTTGACTCTGGTGATAATTCATGTGTTTCTTAAATAGTGGTACAAAAATAACACAAAATATTAATTTATACCTATATTCCTCAATTATTGATTGCTCATTCAGCAATCATTCAAAGTTATGATGGTACTGAAAAAGAGCATTTGCATGATCACAATTCAGATACTTGGCAACCAGTGCGCATTTACAAGAGTTGCAGCTTTGTGTGGTCACATGTTTGCCATTTGCGACCTTCACAGCCAGTGGGGAAGCCAGCAGAAAGTTGCAAGTTGCATTCACATGATTTTACACTTAACCTAAATGGTTCGCTTAACAACTGCAGCCATAAGTGACATAAGTTGGGCACACCCATGTGATTTTTCACTTTATAATTATATTGCATAGTGATGGTATTGCTAGTCTCATTTGTGTTTGGTAAGTGAGGAGTACAATACTTTTACTGCTACATCTTACAATAAATGGCATAGTTACTTTAGAAAACGAAGTTAAAATAGGGGATAGAACCAGTATGGGGTAGCTGTTAAGAAACAAACAGAGACTGCTGAAATCCAGATTCAAATCCATATGTAGCTTAGCAGATGAACTTGGGAAACCTTTTTAAACCAATCAGCACAAAAACTCATAATATAAAGGATTTTTCACAATTCTGGTATCCTGCTCCAGCAAATACTATATAATAGACTAAAAATGCTGAATAAAAGCAACAACTATGCAAAATATTCAATCCTGCTTAAAAGTATGATGAAATAATGTTTTTAACAGTTTTATGAAATATTAAGAGGCAATAAGCTGCTTGGACTTCGGAGGTGAAGAGTTTCAAAATACATTCTTGAATAGAACTATTTATTGGCCATGTGTGTCTGGACGCACAAGGAATCTGCTGCCTGATCCGGCCCCCTCACTTTTTGTAGACTTTAGTGGGCCATATGAAGTTCTTATTGGATAGGAAGATACAAATTTAACAATATGGTACTTGATGTAACAATATAGTGCCTTGTAAGTCTTCACCAACATTTTAAATTTGGTCCAGCAGCTTACTACGGTAGTAACCAATCCCATGACTTCTGTGGTGACCCATGTCTTTTCCTGTTTCATACATTTCTTTATGATCTTTCTGAAGTCACATTAGGTTCAAAAATGAGGACATATTCATATTATAGTGTCAGATGTATTTATTTGTATACCACCATTGTAAATCTGAGAGATTTCACATTATTCACACACATTTTTGGTATATGTGTGTTGGTAGATTTTTTTGTGTGTGATCTGTATGCTAACAGCATATCATTTTAGATATTAATCTGGAGAAGCAAAGCAAGTTCCCACAAGGGAATCTGTTTTCTGAGATGCCCTTAATTTCTTCCAACTATGAATAGATCTATAATGGAATTATCTTACAGTCTCTTATACAGTGTGCCTCATATTGATTAATTATTATATTAAAATACTTTTATTGTAATTCTATTTCAGTTGTTAACTCATCTGAAAATCATGATTAAAGTATACAAAACCTTAACACTGAAAATGGCAAATCAGTAATGGAAGGGTGGGAAGAGGGAACAATAATGAAAGCTTTAAGTAATTTTGAAAAGTATAAATCAAGAAAGAGGGAAAACTTTTTTTTTAAGGTGTTACAGGACCCACTATATAGAACATCATCCCTTATAAGATTCAGATGGCCGCAACCTTGTTGCTATTTCAACAAGGATTTAAAATTTGGCTTTGGCCTGGGATGTTAGATAAGCTCTACTGCATGGTGCATACTATATTATTTTAATATTATGATTGTGGCTTTAATTTGGATATGGTGATTTTATTTGGATTTGTATTTTTATTGCAGTTTTATTTCGCAGGGGCTGTAGGATCAGTTAACAGAGAGCACGCAGGGCACAAGCTAGTTGGCTGAGCCACCAGAGTGCAGCACTACCAAAGGGGCAGAGATAGAGGGAGATAGGCAGGTGGAGGTGGGTTGAACTGCCCCTGTCGTTGCCAAGTACCTGAATTTTGATTTATGTGACAGTGAGGCACTGCAGCAATGGTAACTTCAAGAATTTGGCATAACTATCATTTGTTCAGCACCACCTTAACTTCATAGGGTCACTGAACAAATACTTGAAGTTTTTTTGTATAATTTATCATTGTACATTTCTCTTGTTCTCACTGGCTTAGAAAACATTCCTGGTTCATTTGAAACTCATTTTTAGAATACTTCCAGATGGCAATAAGCAACAGTCATCTTCATAGATTTTATTTTTTAATTATTTGTGTATTTTATCTGCTATCTCAATCCTACTGCATATAGGCAATTTACAAATATAGCCATGGAAGTCAGCAGAGTGATCTTGGGCCTGTCATTCTGTCTCAGTCCAACTCATCTAAGAAGATGATTGTGGGGAAAATAGGAGGAAGGATGGTTGGATATGTTCACTGTCTTGAGTTATTTATAAAAATAACAAAGGCAGGATATAACTATCAAACAAGTAAATAAAATACTAGAACACTGGAAATTCTGTAGCATGTTTTTTATATGTATGGATATGTGTGTGTGTTTTACAGTTGTACCATTTGATAAGAAGGAAGCAAAGGGAACCATGAGGCATATTTACTAGAAACCATACTTAGTTATTGACTGGGTTTTTCTATCATTATTAAGTAATCCAAATTGCTTGGGCTCATGTAACCTACTAAGTAAAATTGAACATCAAACACAATAGCTTATTATACTCTGTATAGCTGGCAGTTGTTTTACTGTGCATCCACATTTTTTCAAGTAACAGTTTTAACAGCATAAATAAAAATATAAATGGAGTCCGAATTTTCCAAGTACCACCTGCATAGAAACTTGCAAGCCCAACTTCAAGCTTCAGTACTCCAGTGGGGGAGAGAGGAAGATAAAGGTGAAAGCATTCCAATAGTTTGTACTATTTGAAAAATACTAATAATAGCATGGAATTATTAAATCATGTTAATAGGTGAGTTTTGGATTAAATAACCTACAAAATAGTGTAGAATCTTGTGTCTTTATTGAACATAACATAACATTCTCTCATTCTTTTGGGAAAAATATATGTAACTTTTGATTTAGTAAATTATGGAATCTTCTTTAGCAGCCATGATTTCAATCAAACTTATCCTGTCCCTGTTGATTGTTTCTGCAAATAACACACCACTCCTTATAGAACTATTCCAACTCATTATTTTTGAACTTCTACAGTCAAAGTTTTGACTTGGCCACTTCCAAATGTGAATTCTTTTATGCTTTAGCCATTCTATTGTAGTTTTACTTGTGTACATTTACTTGTGATCATTGTAGTACTGCAGGACTCATTTGCTTAAGCTTTATTTCACGGACAAATTTGCTGAGACTGTCTTACAAAATTTGCTGACAGAATCTAAAATCAATTGCTCTCAGAATGATAGCACGCTATCCAGGCCCACTCCTATCTTATTCATATTTAGATGAAATCTTTTTGTTGCAATGCAGTCTTCTGGAGGTTTTTTCCCCCAACAATCTTCATTAATGTTAGAAAGTTCCAATCTTGTGCCATCCATTGCAGAACATAGTTTAAATAACCTTATAAATCAGGGGTATCAAACTCGATCCCATCACGGGCCATATTGGGATTTTGTTTGCCCTTGGAGAGCCAGGGTAGGCACAGCCAGTTGTTGCAGCCAACTGGGTAGGTGGGGCTGCAGTGGGCCGTTGCTGGGGCAGCATGGGCTAGTCCTTTGGCATCTCTGGGATGGCCCCACAGGGCAACTCTGGACCTATCACAGGCCAGATCCGGCCTGCAGGCCACAGGTTTGGCACCCCTGTACTAAATCATTCAGGTGAATTTTAACAAACTTGAGAAAGGGGCCACTATATTTTCTAGAGAGCAGTGATTTTAATACCCTCCGATGTGCGTCATTCTTGTTTGGTGCTTCCCTTATGGGAGACACTGGCATTAGGCAGAGCAAGAGTAACATTCAACTCCTTTATTGCTACCTGAGGTCCTTTACCATTTCCCAAGGTATTGTATGACTTGCTCTTAGGGAAAATTTCATTGGACAATCATTCTTGTGAAGAGTAGCAATAGTACTGCATTTTCTCCACTTGTCTGCTTTCTGTCTTTTATCATGGATTGTTAGTGAGAAACCTACTTTGTGATGGTTTTGTAGCCCTTTCAATCTTCATAAAATTAATACTTTTTCTGAAGTTCACAGATTGTTTTTGATCAGGGCATCATTCACTTCCAGAAATCATGAAGAGCGGTCTACAATGATGATGTTTTTATAGAGAAAGACCCACCATTTACACCTGATTGTCATCCCGTTTATTGGAACATCTATATTATTCTGTAAGAGTGCTGATTTCTTATGACTTTATAAACTTATTCTAACAAGTACAGTAAATGTCGACTCTGTGTCTGCTAAAAGCATTATGTCGTTCACTATTTTGTAACTTGTTTGCCTAATTAGAATTTCTTTATCTGTTAAAAGGACTAAAGTATGAAAAAGATCTGATCATAGTATCATACAGTATAGAGGAGAGCAGAGTAGGACAGAACAGAATACTTTATTTGACCAAGTGTGATTAACACACAATGAATTTGTCTCTGGTGCAGAAGTTTTAAATGCAATGTTCGCTCTCTTTCACAAACAAATAAACCTTGATTCAAATTTTGTAATTGATTTACAAATTGATTCCCCTTGTTTCTTTTCCCCATAGTAATGTACCTTAGAAAGGTTGTATTAACAAGTGCTATTAGTGCCCACACTATTCTAGCCTACTATGCTACTATGTTCCAAGACAAATCCTCTTTAAGTAAGGCATTACTTAATAGCAGATATTGCATGGGTTGGTTTCAAATGTTGTGCAAAGTCATAGCTTGTTAAATATGCATATGCCATAATTCTGGTTTACACAGTATCAAGTCCAAAAACAGGTTTGGCTAATTTTTTTCCTTATCAAGGGCAACATTCGTTTGAAGATATTTGTTCAGAGCTACATGCCAGATGAGGGCAGTGTGAATGCAGTAACGTAATAGAGCCACTGTTCAGTTTCTGGTGTCTTTTCTCTTCTCTCTAATATTTTTTGGTTGAAGGATTACCACGTAATCATTTGCAGACAAGGAACAAGGCTAGAAAAGAGTGAACACTCTTGATTACAAATTATTATAGAATCCTGCATAGGAAGATGACAAAATTCTTTCTTGAAGTGATCATTCATTTGTTTTTCCTGTTGAGGTTCAAGGAATAGGAAGGAAAGTAGTGCTCTGAAAATGAAAAACTAGATATGGAAATGATGATGTCAGAATTGTAGAAAGGATTCTTAGGCAAAAATAAGCTAAGGAAAAAAGGATGTTTGACAGAAGCTTTGAAAATCAGGGTAGACTTGAATTAAGCCCCAAATGGAAAGGGAGACAAAATTAAATTAAGAGAAGTCTTAGATATTAGAAATGTGATTGCACATGGTGATGGCGGAATCATAAAGCAGGAAAGAGTACTTTGTAGTAGGGACATCAATAAATAGTGACACCCTCAAGTCTCCAGTGTTTGTATTCAGTATGCACAATATGGATATAAAGCAAAGAAAAAGAAAAAGAAAGAAAACTAGAAATTTTAAAACAAATATGATCTGATAACTTCAGAGGAATCTGGTGGGATATGATTAAAGCTTAAATGAAGTTTATTCAGGAGACAGACACAATAAAATAGTGGTAATTTTGTATGTAAATAAACCATGTGTCCAAAAATATGACTTAAAATGTGGAACTTTTGTTGAAAGGTTCTGGGTAAGATTAAAAATCCTAAAAAACAAAGTCATATCTACATGGGAATTTTATTATAAGACATTGAGTACTAAATTTAAAGGAGTTAGATTTTTAAATTACATCCCAGGTTTTCAAAGAGGCAGACTATAGTGATAATACCTGCTGAAAAATTAATAGAACTAGTAATGGGAGGCCCAGCAAATTTCTGATTTCTCTTCCTGACAATTTCATTTCTCAGAATTGCAAGAAGAAACAAGGGTTTCAGCTATCCTGGATCTAATCCTGACCAACAGAGAGGAATTAGTCAATGGACTGGAGGTGTGTGGTACTCATGGGAAAGCAATCAAGTCATATTGGAGTTCAAGATAACTAATGAAAAGCTGAGCAAAGTCAGTCATATACCTTGGCCTTCAAGAAGGAAGATTTTAAGATTTTAAAAGGTGGGCATCATGCCATGACTTGAAATCTTAAAGATAAACAAGTCAAAAAAGGTTGGGAAATCTCCCGAAACAAGATACTCAAGGAATAAGCACAAATAGTTTCTAAAACAGTTTAAAATGGGAGAAATTTTAGCAGGCCCACATGGATGAATAGCAATACCTATTGGCTGAAGCAGAAAAAAAATACATAAAAAATGGAAAAGGAGGGTAGTAAGGGAGGAGTAAAAGGATTATCTGAAATTTGAATAGGTAGAATAGAAAAAATAAAGCTCACACTAATAACAGTCTGCTGAGAAATTCCCATAATAATAGTATATCTAAATTTTAGAAGAATTAGAAGCTGTTGGTCTGTTGCATCAGGAAAGCAGAGAAGTCATAATGATGGAGGTAAAGAGAAAGTGGAACTCCTTAATATCTTCGTTCTGAGATGTCTCAGAAGACAAAAAGAGCCTTTCCTAATGTCAGGACAGAGAGAGAAAAAGTCTAAGGATTGTTCAGATTATAGTAAGAGTCCATCTTGCTATTTTAAATTAATTTAGATCTCTATGGTGAGACAAATTACATCCCAGGTTGTTAAAGTTGCCTTTGACAAGAGGGGTGCCATACAAGTTTGATAATAAAATAAATACAGTCTGAAGTAATTTCAGAACCAGAGACCAGTTAGTTTAGAATTTGTTCTAGAAAGGGAATTAAAATGCTTTGTCCAGCAGCATGTCTTGAAGCATTAAGATAAAATGCTACTGTTATCAAGAAGCAGCATGGTTTCTTAAGAATAACTTGTGCCAGAATAGCCTTATCTATTTTTATGATGGAGTTTGTTAACCAAGAGAATGCTGTGTAGTAAACCATATAACAAGACTTTCATCATAACCTTGCAAACAGTGTAATATAAGGCTAGAGCAGGCTTTCCCAAACTCTGAGATATACCCTCTTGGGAAGATACAGACAGCATCCAGGGGAAGTACAGTAGAACCTCTAGTCCCAAATACTTCTGACCATGACCAAATCGGGTTCCGACTAAAAAATTCACAAAACTTTTGAATCTGGTCACAAACACATACTTGGGTGGCAATCAAACACAGCCACGGCTGATTTCCCCTTCTGCGCCATTTTTTGTAAGCGGGAAATTGGGTTCGGGTCACGACCAAATCAGGTTGCGACCAAAGTTATGGAACGAATTATGGTCGTGACCAGAGGTTCTACTGTATGAGGAACCTTTTAATTATATTGCTACAATAAATCCTCCTTTCCCAGTTTCATTGTATTGTCATTGTTCATTTGCGTTTACTTTGCAGTTTGAATTTTGGGGGGACATGTGTATATTAAGATTACACTAAAGGAAAGTGTGATGGTAAAAAGTTTAGGAATCCCTGGGCTAGAGAACTTTGAGATTTGGTGGACTTAGAAATGGTTCTGCATTGATTTAAAAGGAAGTATTAATTGTATACGTATACAACTGTGGAGTTTTAGTTTTGTGGCAATATCTGTATGAATGGTCAGTTGAACGTGACAGCCAGTGTGATGCTGCAGTGAAACAGCCAGTACAATTTTGGTTTGCATTAACAAAAGTATTATAGCAAAATTACATGAGGTAATAGCTCTGTTGTAGTCTAGGCTAGTTTGAGTACTTGGAGTACTATGGACATAGTAAAGCTGGAGTGGATTTTTAAGAGGGATTACGGGGTTGGAAATTTATCCTCATGAAGAATAGTTTAAAGCAGAGGTTCCCAAACTTTCTCATGGAGCTGTTTTGTTTATTAAGTAGTAAAATATCTTTTCGCTGGACTACTATGGCACATGATTTGGGAACCATGGGCTTAAAGAAGCAACACATGTTCAACTTGCAAAACATAAGACTTAAAGAAGATAAAATACTCTTTGAAATTAAAAGGAGATTCAAACTTAATAGCATGATAAATTTTTTGATGGTAAGAGCTGTTAACAGTCTGACTAGAGCAGTAATGGATTCCTCCTGCTTAGGTTTTTTGCAAACAGTGATGAGATGGTTGCCTGTTTGGGAATAGTTTACTAAATTCCTCTGTTAAGTAAAAATTTGATTATGGCACCTGTAAGGTATACTTTAGAGCAGCGGTGGCGAACCTATGGCACATGTGCCAGAGGTGCCATGCAGAGCCCTATCTGTGGGCGGGCGCCCTGTCACCCCAGCTCTGTTTCGGGTCTATGGCACGCCTTGCAGTTTGGGTATATTGCAATTTAACAAAATTATAAATGGAGACATTTTTATAAGTATCTTTAATCACTCTCTTTTGGAATTATTTGAACACTTTTTAAAATTAAAAATAAATGTATTATGTATCATAGCGTGGTTCAGATGTTTGTATATAGCAGCACTAGATCTTGCATTAAATAAAATATATAGGTACTGTAGGCTGCCTCCCATACTTGCTTTTGAGTCATTCTAGAGGCCATGTTCTAAAAAATAATATACAAAACCATGTCAGAAACATAAATTTAATTTAATTTAATTTAAAATAATTGTAATTATAATATTAGAAGCAATGATAGGAAAGCATGTGCAGTGGATTTACTTACTTCTAAATATAATTGGACTATTTTGGAGAGCATTATTATTATTTCAGGACACTGTTTATTATGAAGCAATCAAGACCAAATATACCAATTTGACATTCTGAAAGTGAACCACCATTTTGGTCTGTGTGCATATATGTGTGTGAGAGAGAGAGTGAGGGAGAAAGAGATCTACATTTTTTCTATATTTTTTCCCCTGTATAAGGAAAACATCAGAGAGAGTAGTTCAGAAGCTGAAAAGTACATTTTGTAATTGTTGTGATACACCAGTCAGTGTTTGAGAATAGATATGAAATTTTATATTTTTCTTCTCAAGCTCAAGCTAGGATGTTGTTTCTAAATGTGGGTCTTGAACTCCAGGGGAAATAATGCCAAGTAGAAACAAAGTACCTTCACTTTCAACTTTAAAAATGTAGCGTTGGTGCTGACAAAAAAACACTTTTCAATATGGCAGTTGTTTTCATGTAAAAATATTGATAATTGTTTTAAAATTGAATCCTATCCCTATACCCACCTTTACATTCTGGTAGAATGTTTTAAGTATGAATTTTCTCAAAAATAACACAACCGATTGTTGATTTCCAGAGATAGACATGTCTGGTTCTTCACATCACCACTGTATTCAAATATAGCTGTAAATAGAAAATTGTTTTAGAATTGTTAATATGTGTGAGTTGGTTTATTTTCTAACATAAATGAATGAAATCTTATACTTGGCTAAAATGCTAGTAAAATGATTGACATGCACGTTTGAACCAAACTTATACAAAATTATTTTTTGTATTTTAATATACAAAAATTATTTTTAAAAGGAGAAAGAAGTTTCTATTGAATAAATAATTAGTGATTGGAACTTGTAAAGTAAGGAGGACCTTATTTGGAGCTTTCTTAGACACAATCTGTTCTCTTCCGGACGAAGCATAATAACTGTTTTTTCCATTGCTTTGGAGAAAGTTTCTGTCAATAGAATTTGAGAAATACTTGTTCTCACATGTCATAGTTTCTTAGACTAATAATTATTAGTTGTAGTCTAGGACTGAAAAAGCAATTGCTTCTATTTTGGTAATGGCTATTTTGATACTAGCCTGTTTCACTCAACACACTATAAAATTCAGTACATCCCCATATCACTTGATTGAGAATTGTCATTTATTTATTTATTTATTTATTTATTAACGGATTTGTATACCGCCCTTCTCCTTGCGGACTCAGGGCGGTGAACAGG
>JANHGD010007363.1:97241-110246 GCA_027560375.1 Imantodes cenchoa
GCTTAACAGAAAAGAATTGAGAAGCACTGCCATATAGAAAGATTGCATTTCTAGCTTACACACACTTTAGACAAACACCATTTTGAACTTTTTCTTTAGCCTTCCTTCCTTGCAGTGATCTGAATTCTCTGGTGATTTTGGATTCATCCAGATATCTGCTTGGGTTCATTTTTTGCTTTCTTAATCTTGACCCTGAATCTGAAAATGTCCCTCTTCCTATGGTTTTAAGACTATGGATTCTGTTTGTTAAAATATTTTCACCAACCATGAAATTTCCAAACAGGAGAATGAATCTTTTTAGTCTTAGCTGCCACTTTAAATGCCCCTTAAAATATACTGACCAATGATACTTAATTGACTTAGATGTAAGAGCTCTCCATATGTCAGGCCCTGTTAAGTTGTTCCATGAGTAGTACCATTCAGAATGATTTCTAACATCAGTTATTGCCCTGCAGAACTAGCTATTTTATTTAGCAGGGATTTTGGTGTAGGTGTGGGCAATGATTGTTAGGCTGCACCTGTTCTTATTGACATTTCAGTCTTGAATTCTCTAGACTGGTA
The DNA here is from genome assembly GCA_027560375.1 of Imantodes cenchoa. NCBI lineage: Eukaryota > Metazoa > Chordata > Lepidosauria > Squamata > Dipsadidae > Imantodes > Imantodes cenchoa. The sequence continues at coordinate 97,803 of JANHGD010007363.1, forward strand.
GTACCGATCTCTTGTTTACTTTGATCTCAGATGAAGTTGTCAATGAAATAAAGTCATTACAAAAGGTTTCACTTGAAACAGCCATTATGGTGGAGATCCCAACAGTTTTTTGGTGACTGGCAAATATACCACATTGCCTACAAATTAAAGAAGCTCAATTGCTCTGAGTAGAACTAGATTATTTAGTGGAAACAAATTCCTTGCCATCAAAAGAGCTTTTAAAGCATCTTCTGAAGAGGGAATCAATACCTGACCCATTAAAATGCTTAAATGGTCTATATCAGGGGTCCTGAACCTGTGAGTTCGAGCCTACTAGTGGACTGTGAGGGGTTTGCAACCAGGCTGCAGAAACTGCTGGTGAATGTGTGCGTGCACACATCCTCACTTGAGTGAGCAGTGGGCGAGTGCGTGTTTGTGTGCTCCATTTAAGTGAGCGGCAGGTGTGGGAGCACTGCTCATGCAAATGGAGCTGCATGTGCGCACTTGCCAGCCGCTTGTGTGGAACCATCCCCTCCTTCTCGCCAGTCCACAAAGCTGGAAATGTTGGGGAACTCTGGTCTACATCCTAGCCATCCACAATTGTCATGCATTTATGATGGTCACAGCATTTCATGGTCATATGAGCACCATTTTGATCTTCCCAGATGGCTTCCAACAAGTGAAGTCAAGGGAGAAGCCAGCAAGGAAAATCACAGTCACGTTATGTCTCACCTACCAACCATGATGATTTGATTAACAGCTGCAGCAAAAAGGTCATTAAATCGGGTATGGTTACATGATGCTTCACTTAATGAATGCACCACAATGAATTTTCTGGTCCCTATTACCATAAATCAAGAACTAGCTGTATGTTCCCCACAGAATTTAACTTGGGTGCATACCTGGATACTGTGGGTCCCTGAGGAGTGGAGGATTGTATCTTGATAAATTCCTCCTTTTCTTGAGTTTCTCTTGCAGCCCAAAGAGAGAATGCTTCTAAGAGTGCAGGTTCAGAAAATACAGGACAGTGAAATAAAATGAACTTTACTATAGAGACTTTGTAGAACTACAGACACTCAGTTTCATAAACTCTTGTGAGAGCATAGAAGTAGCCATTACTAAGGGGATATAACGTTTATTTTCTAATTCATGAGAACTATAAACAGTTAATATTTTGGTCCTATAATCTAGCCTACCTTGATGTAAATCTAGATTCTTGGACTTTCTGAAATTTCCCACTTCACAGACTACTCTGGATATCAGCCCGTTTAATCTCTTTGGCTTGGTGGCCAGATTTGTTTTGTTTTCCTGGTTTTTCAACCTCTGGCTCTGAAAATGGCTCCCTTCTGAGAATTTATTTTGTTTATCTACATAGCTACACAGCTCCTGAACGGTATCTTTTGACAGCCTTAGGTGATAAAACAGGATGGCATTGTACTGTAATTGAAATGGAATATAAACCGACTCTCCCTATTCGTGAATCAACATTAATTCATCCAAAGAAAAACTTTTTTAAGTTGTTACTTTTTTTTTCCAAGGCAAAGATATCTTTCAAAATCACTTTTACTTATCTGTATGGGAACCCAGTTGAAATTTGTTTAATACTATTGAAGTAAGATGTTAAATTGAAATCTTTCTGGTATTAGAATGATGATGGAATTTATTTCCAAATAAATAGGGTTAGGAATGCATCCTTAATATCTATATGAGATAAATATATACATTAGTCTTGTCCAGCTATTTTAATGAATGAATGTTGCATTGTTGCATACTGTGTTCTCTAAAAGACATACCTTATCTTAATCTATTTCTATAATTGAAAATGACAGATTGCCATGGGTGGCAAATGCCATGGACTGTGGTTTTTGTGTATAGCTCTGTGGGCTCAGTGATTAATTGGTTGCTAGAATTCGAAGAACCACACAATTTGTCTCATATATCTAAGATTTTTACCATATGTTTTGAGAACATCACATCTTGTCCCAAACTGTAACTTTTTTGTATAGCATTGAAAGTTGCTACTTAAAGCATGAGGAAGGAGGGAGGGAGGGAAGGGAGGAAAACCTGTTATCAGGTTCTGGTCTAATGTGAAGAAAAAAACAAGAGGACACAGTTCTGGATTTTACTGTTTTATCTTCCTCACAAAATTACTGGCACAAACTGACATTTATCAATTGAAATATATAGTCAGGACTAACCGTCCTTTCCCTCTCCATCGTTTAAATCTTCCCTTAGCCCCTCCCATTGACCCCCATGTGCGACCCACCCCTCACTCTTCTACCCATTTTATTATTCACGAGCAAGGGAAGACAATAGATTTTCAATTGCCATTTACACCCAGCGTGCATGCGCTACTGTTTCCCTTCGCATTTCAGCCACCTCTCAGCTGTTCGGCACTTATGTCATCCACGGCAACAAGTTGGTTGGCGTTTTCTTCACCCATCCAGCTGGTGGTCTGGTGTGGGCTTTGCAGTTCGTTTGGTTCATCTTATTGCCCCGGTGGTCCGCTAGATGTAGCATGTTTTGTGGTGGGCGTGGACTTCTCAGGTCCCCTCGGGGAAAAGCATTCCAGGCTCCTTTGTTCCCTGCCAGAATGACAGCCCCAGGCCGCCTGGCATATCAGGGCTGACACCTGAATTTGCCTAATGTATTTCTTTAGCAGTTTTAAGTGTTTTAAAAATATAGCTTTAAAATCCTTTTTGTATACCCAGAAATGCTAGGAATTTTATCTTTAGAGTGGAGAGTATGTTCTATTAATTCTATTCATAAAATGAAATAATAAGTAAGAAGATACGTTTTCCTGTTTTCCCTTTTATTGGATAAATATTTTGAGATAGAATGTGAGGATTAATTGTTAAGGCAAAAACTTTAATAAGATGTGACTTTTACCTAACCTGTAGTTCTTTATTATTTTTATTATTTGTAATTATACTACTTTTGGTTGAGGAACTCAGTGTGGCACACATAGTGGTCCTTCCTTCTGTTTTTCTCCACTTCACCTCTATGCTACAGATGGGTATGAGAGAGAGATTGGCCCAAATTCATTGAGTGAGCTTTTGGGGTAGATATTTCACAAGAATCTGGATTTCCCCTGTATAGGTAGTCCTCAACTTACGACCACAATTTTGCTCAAAATTTCTGTTGTTAAGCAAGACATGTTAAGCGAGTTTTGCCCCATTTTACGACCTTTTCTTGTCACAGTTGTTAAGCGAATCACTGCAATTGATAGATTAGTAACCTGATTGTTAAGTGTATCTGGCTTCTCCACTGACTTTGCTTCTCAGAAGATCAGAAAAAGTGATCATATAACTTTGGGACGCAGCAACAGTCATAAGTATGAACCTGTTGCCAAGCATCTAAATTTTGATCACATGATCATGGGGCTGCTGCAAAGGTTGTAACTGAAAAATGGTCATAAGTCCTTTTTTCCAGTGCTTTTGTAACTTTGAACAGTCACTAGATGAACTGCTGTAAGTTGAGGACTACCTGTATTAGTCTATCATCTGTTGTACATCTTTTTTTAAAGTTTTGTGTTTTTGCAAGGTAGCTTATCAGCTTTCCACAGTGATAGTTATTTTTAAATATACTCATATATCGAAATATGAATAAATATTGAAATGTCACAAAATATGAAGTTCATAATAAAAGTAATAAATACTTGTGAAAGTATTAATATATAAGCAATTTCTAATAATAATTTATAAATATTTGAAGCTCATAGCATATTTTGTCTATTAAGGTTCAATGTTTTGTGGAAGATGGTGTACAACACAAAAGGACCTCCTCATAAGAGTCTATCACTGTTTGACCATTGTAACATATTCAAATGAATGAATGAATAAAACAAAAGACCTGTTGCTTATTTATGAAGGCTTGAATGTATGTTAATTCAGGGCCCAAATATATTATCAAGTAGGCCATTGTGCCCAGTAAAAGTAAGGCTTCCATGAGTACTCACTAAAATAGTGAGTATAGCTTAAATTGAAAGGAAGGGAAATTTACAATATAGCATCACTTTCTATTTGTTTACTCATTCACCAGATTTCTCTTAATAACTTTTATACCAGATGTTCTTTAGCTTATAGTTGGTAGCATATATATTGGACAGCAATCATGGCTCTTGAAAAAGAATGCTTGTTGTATCTGTCAAGTTTCATACAGCATCTGACTGCTGTACGATGCCTTATGAAGATTTGATTACAATATGCTGTCAGGAGCCAACAGTGCATGCTATTTCCTTGGCTCAGTGCCAGCTCTGGCTACTTGATTCCTCAAAAAGTTGCTACCACCCAGAGGGGGCAAAACCAATGAGCCATAGGGCATGCTTTTTATTAAAGAGGAGTCAAAGAGCAAAAAGAAACCACATCAGCTGCTGTCAATACTAAGCTAGTGCCAGAAACCCCAAGGCTACTACTGTTGCAGAACAACTGCCAAGCACTATAAATCTGAGATTTACTGTGACGCAAAGTTTCCTTAAGAGCTTAATTTCTGAAGCTACTGTATTACTTTTCTTAAAGTGCTGTATTTTAGGTACAATCCACTTGAGGGAGTGAGGGTTAAGATATAAGTGTGAGTTTGATGAATGAAAGAACTACTCTCTGTGTGGTTCTTGGCAAGTTGCCACGTCTTTGGGGATCATAGAAATTATTGATGACACAGAACACTTGTATGCCCTTAGCCTGTACAGCTGACTCAACATAGAAAGAAATGCATTCAGAAGAAGAAAGCATTTGTGTGAGAGCAATGGAACTAGGAACTTTCTTTTGATGTGAATAAAAATTTATTAGAAATGTTGAGGAATTTTAGGTATGAATTCCTGTGTACATGTTTCATGTGTAAATACTTGTGTATATTATATGAATTTATAATAGCAAGACGTATTTTGGTACTGAATATATTAAAATTTAGTTAAAATTGTTTAAAAAATAGAAGTAATTTAATAAATCTATGTATCATTTCCTTTGTTATAATTTATGATAATTACAGCTTGTTTAACATAAAAACAAAAGAACAACTTATTCATAAATCACAAATAGAATGTTTTCAAACTCCGTGACAATGTTTCAAATCCGTAATGTGCATTCCACTTTTATTTCAGGCAAATGGCATTAAAATCGGCCCTCAGCATGCTGCTACTAATGCAACACTTGCAGGCAATCAAGGAGGACAACAAGCTGGTGGAGGCTGCTGTTGAACCTATTTTTACTTCCTAGCTGCCTGATGAGACCTACTAACTTTCATCCTCCCCTCTCTCCACTCAGTTTCAACTATGACACGAAATTATTGTAAGATGGCATCATGTTGCGGAAGACTTTATTCTTCGAATCTTGTACAACTTTGAATAAATGGTTAACATTCACTTAAAATACAGGTTTTGGAGATTGTATTCATATCTATATTTCCATTTAATTTTGAAGTCCATTGTTGTGATTATTTTTGTCAAATATTGTCTTGTGCCCTTGACTACGAACTGTATTAAACACTACAAAGTCATCTGAGTACTTTATTCAGTTTATGTAGTTAGGTGGCCCAGCTACTGTGGATACCTAATGTTTACTATTGTAGAACTGTCCTCAATTTTGTCCATTTTCAGCTCTGGAAAAAAAGGGATTCTTAATCCTGTATTTATCATTTACTTTCTGTATATATAGTTTAACAACCTGCTTGGATGTATTTGCCAAGCTGTAATACTTTAACGCATTTGCATAAATTCAATACATTTAGAGCTTGGAAGTGCAAAGCATTATTAGAAATTGCTTAGATATTGAATTTTAAACTTTATTGATATGTTAGCATGTTTGTTGTCTTGTCATTCTAGAGTCCCCACCTCCCCAAAAATGCTTTATGTATATTATTAGAAGCTACATATGTGTTACCTATTTTAATGCCAAATGTTTGCTATTTGCTCACAACTTCCATAACACCTCTTCAGAAATGGATTAGCTGTTTGCCTTAATTGTGTAGGTTAAACATATTATGAATGAAAATAGAGAAAGCCTTGAAACTCAAAATGGTACATTATGAAGAGTTTAATCTTAAATTTATTTCCATTTTCACTTATAGGTAAATGTTTTTCATCAAGGACAGTTTTTCAGCTTAGATGTACAGTAACTGTGTAAAGTTGGTTTTCTTTTGGTTTGGGCTTTTTTATTTTTTTGGTGGCAACATGTAATCTTAATATGGTAAACATCTTGTCTATTGTGAAGGAGGTGTGACAATAAAATTGCCAGATTGCAAATACTTGATTGAAGACAAAATTGAAAATACTTTAGTGCTGCACTCCACATGGTGATTTTATTTTCATTTTCTCCATAGTTTTCATTTATTTTCCTCTGTGCAAAATAAGTTCCTGGTAATCATTTAAACAAGGGAAGATGAATAGGACTTTTGTATTAAGTGAGAATGCCTTTTCTTGAGCCAACAGTGTTGCTAATTGTTTTTTTAAAAATCACCCAACTAACATTTCCAGTTTAGAACTAGAGAGAGAATATGACATGATGGATATATTCAAATGGAAATGAAAATAATTTCTAATTAAATGTTACAACTTCTTGATAGACATTCGCTAACTGAACGATATATTTAATTATTACATTTTTTATCATATCACAAAGATATAGCAAATAGTATTTGTGTCCAAAGGTTGCACATTTTTGATAGTCACAAGTGTAGGTGTTAGGACAGTAACTGTGTAACTGGATGGGCCACAGTCCAGGCTATGTGAAGGTGAGTGTACGTGTATGTTTGTGTGCTAATAGGGTGGATTTTTCTAAAAATCTTTTCTACACAAGCCTTAATTTACCTCTTTTTCTTGGATTTTGATGTTTCCTTTAACCAGTAATGGGAAGTGCAGCACCTTACCATCAAATTTTAGTGATATGATCTGAGGGATTTTAGAAGCTGCAATAAAAATACTGAATTGGCTTTGTGCTGCCCACAGGATGCCCACCTGTTCTAAGGTGCCCAGAGAAGCCTTTTAGCTTCATGACAATCATGAAATGGATTTCTTGGCGATACGATTACATGCTTTTATTCATTAGGGAATGCTCCATTCTCCTTAACATTGGTTTATAAAGGGCTGGGTATGGCAGTGATAGAAATATGCGACATATACACATTTAGTTCAACTGCAAATCCCTTCATCTGCCATGCTGGGTTAGGGATAATAGGGTTAATTCACCAGTATATGTGGAATTGACCCAAGACCTAAAATCAGCATGCAGAATACAAGGATTTTATAGGTTGAACATGCATGCATGATTTCATGCTACTGTTCATGATAGAAATACTAGTGCTGTTTTTTCTTTGATGCTGTCTTCTGTCATCTCAACTTGTACCAGTACATTTTCTATAAATGTACCGTAATAACAAGCTCATACTTTAAAAGATCTGAGTTTGTTGGCCATGAAAATTGAATTTCTTGATCTGTATGTGATGAATCAGCTGTTCCATACTGAAATATTTTATGTGATGTTTTTCTTACCTCTCTTAAGGTACAGTGTTCCCTTCTTGCAAAAGTTGAGCAGTTCTGAAGATGAATAATTTGAAATAGAGAATTTGTACCTTTTAAATCCTGTTCTTTTCATCAAACATTTTAAGCAACTGTATATGGTAGGCTAATACAGTTTCTGGGCCCTACTACCCACATTGTCTTGTGACGTTTCCATTATATATGGCATTTTAGTATTGTATACATCTAATATGCTCTCTCTGTGTATGTATAATATATACAGTACACATACATATTTGAAATAGAAATCTCTGAATTTTCTATTATATTACAATATATGTGTGTATTAGTTGTTTCTAATCACTGGATTTGTATGGTACAAATTCCTCATGTAACATCTAACTGCTTAATGCAGTGTTTCACAAAAGTGAGAGAAATGACCAATACATGTTACTTATACCATTATCAACGTTTGGAAGCTACTTAAAACATGAAGTATTGTTTATATGTTCAAAATTTATATTTCCTTCATCTCTGTCATTCTCATTCTGCCTTTGTTACAAGCAAACACTTTCCCCTTTCCCTCCCCTTCTTTCTGTCCCATTTCAAAAACAATACAGAATTATATTGAAAATGATGCTTTAGCAGCCATAGTGTTACAGGTGTTGAAAACCTTTGCATTAAAGAAACTTTGATAAGGCATTGGAAGTACCCTATCTGCTTACTGTTGGTCATTCCTAGAATAAGGTATTTCAGTATATACTTAGCAATCTGCTCCATTTTAATTGTGTGGAACTTTTCTAAAGTTTAATCTCTAGAAATTGGTACAGCAATTTGGATTATCACTAGGAAAACTGGATAAAAAGTTGAAAAAAGTTGTTTTGACAGTATATATTTTTTAATTTACGTGTAAATACTACAGAGGTGTCATTTAAGGATGGTGCCTGGCATGCTGTTAAGTTTAAACTTCATCAGTTACTTGCTTTATGTTTTATTTTTTAAAATGAGGCACTCGGAAAAGTTTAAAAATTGCCAACTATGAAACCTAAATTACATTTATGGAAATATGTTTTCATTTAGAATGGAAATTATTGATATTTTACTCAGATAATACAGTAAAGTGTTTTTTTCCCTAAGGTGTAGAATTTCCTTGCAGCCTTGTTAATATATTTGTTTTATTGTGATATTGAAATTTAGTTTGTAAATAATCCATGTTGATACTGTACTATGCAAGCAGCTGATGAACTGTCTACAGTACAAGGTTTGCTATGCATGAAAGAAACCAAATCGTTGCTAATAAAAACTACTAAAATGCTCTTAACAAAGCCAAGACCATGACAAAAAGTAGTATGTAATGGATCTATCACTTCTATTCTTGGGATGGATTTTATTATTTTTGGACTTGTTACAAACGCTGTTAAATATTGTGGATAAGAAGGAACAGACTCTTGGCAAATGCAAGAAACAGTATATTACTCTACTTTAACTACAGTGGGAGTGCCCGAGTCAGATTTATTTTCTACATGCTCTAGCAGGTGAGATTTTTTTTTTTTAAAAAAAATGTAAGATTGCCTTGAGTCAAAACATAATAAAAAATGTTCTTGCTAACACTTGGCCATAGATAATAAAATAATTAGGTGGGGAAGTGGTTCTGTTAAGTAATGGTGTATTTCTAAAAACATTTCAGATAACAAATTTCAAAAGATAAAATCTCATTAAAGTCAGGCTGAAAGGTTCAGTTGCATTTTAGTTTTTTCAATGTAATAATTGAAAATGGGCCTTAAGCAGATTTTTAAAGCCTTTAAATACTGGAAATAGATATTTTGTCCTAGCAGACAAAACATGAATTTCTGTAAGCAACTTTTACATTATGCATTCCCATATATTACTGTCAGTTGCATAACATAAATGTAAATAAAAATGGTAAAAGTATTTATGAATTATGGACAGGTTGTTTCCTCTTTCCATTAAACAATCTTGCTACTTTAGCCTATGATTTTCTGAAGAAAATACATCAGGAGGCAATGAAACTGAAACATAATTAGGGTGCATTTTAAATGTACCAGACAAAGCAGTATAAATTCTGTTTCAGGTGTCTGAGATCTGTCGTGTCGTCCCCCCCCCCAGGGTCAATATTCATAAATATCCTGGCCTGATAATCAATACTTCAAGACAATTGAAATGCATTTTTCTGTTAGTTTTCTGAATCTGGCATTATTCTCCCTTTGCACAAAGAAGGGAAGGCTTGCACTGAAACTGACATCAGATACATTATAATCTTCATGGACTCTTGAATTAGAATGAACAGACTTTTGAGATGGGAATATCTGGGATTCTTCTCCAGCTGTTCAACTAATATTTATCATTTTTATTATGTTATATTTATAAAATAGAAGATTCACATCAGGTTATAGCCTGCAATAATTACTGCTGTCATATTCCATGAACGTAACTACTTATATTAGTATAGAATGGGTACTTTTTAAAAAAGGAATGTTTTAAGAGGGTAAAAGGGGTTTACGATTTAAGAAATGGGTTTGCTTGTTGGAGCACACTGATTTATCTTTCTCTGAAATGTGCTGCTGTTAAAAGGGTTAACGGCATAAGTTTTTGTGCTCAATCTCAGGATTAATTTCTAATTTCAGATTCTGAGGAATTATTCCTTTTTAGATTCATCTTTGTATAAAGTGAGTGTTTGTTGTGGTTCTGAATTAGCTTGTTCTTCAGAGTTTCTGAAATTTTTCACAAGTTTGACCTGCTAGACTTAAACTTTGGATCATGTTAACAAATTCTGTAATGATTCTGCAAATCACACTGGGCATAAGCTGTAGGAAATGATACACCATTTTCAAGTCAGTGATCAGATACAAATTAGAACAGTAATGGTAAATGCTAATCTATTCCCATCCCCGCTATATTGGTAAGTGCATAAAGCAAGGTGTTTTTCTTTAGTTCAGCAAAAAGCACAAGTGTGTGAAACCATCAATAAACTTTCATGAACCAACATTTTTTCTGTGGTGTAAAGCGGGTCCCCAACCCCGGGCTGTGGGCCAGTACCGGTCCATGGCCTGCTAGGAACCAGGTCGCACAGCTGGAGGTGAACAGTGAGCGAAAATGCACATACAGGCATCTAAGAGCCGATGTGCCGCAGCAGTTAGAGTGCAGCACTGCAGGCTACTTTAACTGACTGTGATCTGCAGTTCAGCTGTTCAAATCTCACCGGCTCAGGGTTGACTCAGCCTTCCATCCTTCCAAGGTAAAATGAGGACCCAGATTGTTGGGGGCAATGTAAATGTATACATTGCTTAATGGTGTAAACTGCTTAGAGTGCTTGCACTTAAGGTGGTATATAAATCTCACAAATAAATAAATAAATAATGATGGGACAGGGAGGAAAAATCTGCAAGTGAGTACAGTTTTTTTATTTCTGCTCTTCTTTCTCACTGTTAGATGGGGAGAGAATCAGAGGTTGGTTCCCAAGAAAATGTGTGGAAAAATGCCTGTATGATTCTGAATCAGATCAGCCATTGGATGGAGAAAAGAAAGCAAGATAACACTTGGGATAATTGGAAAAGTTTGCTTTGGACCACTGTCCTTCTACTTGAATATTCTGTATATATTCTTATGTATGGAACAAAGATCATATTTTGTGTGTTTGCAAGGATGGGAGCTTCAGTGCCATAATATTAATCATCTTTTGCTATTTTTAAAAGGGAGGGAGCCATTCCATGGACGCTTTTTCATATTAAAGCTTTCAGAATATAGAGCACATTTGGCCTGCTTTTTTATTTAATTTTATTATATAATCTTAAGAAACATAAGAGCTACATTTTTTCTGATGTTTAAGTACTGCTTATTTAAAAATACACAGTATTCTCCTTATTTCCGTTCCTCAAATTACTTTTCTAATGCCACCATTAAAGTTGAAAGGACTATGTAAATGAATGCAGCTGAGTTGACTTAGCTGATGCTTTGGATTTATTTTATTTTTTAATTTTAATATCATGTGATTTTTATTAAATAAAAATAAAATAGAAAATGTTATATTTACTCTTTGGTGCATCTTTAGACATGAACTATGGCTGAATTTTTGCAACAAAATAACAAAACCATATAAGAATTCACACAACCAGGCGGGGGTTCCACGCACCGCACCCTACCGGTGCGATGCATGCACAGCCCGATGCTGTGGACACACGCACGCGCCCTTGCGCGCACCCCCGCGTTCCCATCCCCACCCCCGCGTGAGCGTTTGCTTTCTGCGCATGCACAGAAGCAAAATCTCGTGAGGGGACACTCGCCCGAACAAGATTTTGGCTTATTTTTGCTTCCGCGCATGCACAGAAGCAAAAATAAGCCGAAATTTCATTCGGGCGAGCGTCGTCTCATGAGATTTCGGCTTCTGCGCATGCGCAGAAAGTTAAAAAAAACCCAAAAAAGATGGTGACCACAACGGCCCAGTTGCAACGGCACCGGAGCCATTGGACAATTTGCCGGGACGGCAGAGTGGCCCATCCAGGTAGCAACCTGCCTCTGCACACAACATGTTAACCTATGACATTGGGTTTGCTTTTCTATAGTATAATGTGTGGCATCAAATTATTACTATATTACTTTCTCCAGCCTGGTACCCTACAGATTCAGTGAAATTTTATGTCCAATCAGCAGGGGTAAATTGTAGCACTTTCTTCCTCTCTCTGAAGGTAATGTTCACTCAACATCTGACCTTTCTGGTAAACTTAAGTTTTTTACATTCTTCTCAGTACAAGTTTCTTTGAGACTCTACAGTTAAATTCAATAATCAAACAAATGCATGCATTAAAATAGTATTAAAAATTGAAATAGAGAAATGTAATTTGATTGTAGTTAACTCTTCAAGTAGGCCAGGTCAAAAACCAAACATCATAAGGATTCCAGGATTGCCACTTCATGAAAATTATCTCAGGTCTGTAATAGAATAGAAAATATTTAAAATCATCCATGTGTGACTGTGAAATGGACTATTTTGCATTGCT
>JANHGD010007363.1:144431-157936 GCA_027560375.1 Imantodes cenchoa
ACTTAAACTTCATTAATGCCAGTTAATCCACCCAGACTATAAATCCTCTTAATTCTTTTCAAGTTTTCTTGTCTCAACATCATAGGTTATATAAAACAATTATTGTATTGTGGAGGCAAGCTGTAAAGGCTGCAATTAGGCTGATATTAGTCAATGGACATCAAGCTGCAGCTGGGTTCCTTTTTTGAGATATTTTTAATCTTACTGTTCTTGAATTAGATGAAATATCTGGGTTTGAAAAATATTTTAGTTTTGTAATGTTGTAATCTACATTCAAGGGGTTTTTAAAAAATATATTTTCTACATTATTATACATTATAAAGTATGCTTTTTTCTGGGTTTCTGGAGATGATGGCTTTAAGACAACAAATTGACAAAGCACAAAAACGTATTTTCTAAATTTTTCTAAAATTGCTAGCATATGCCCATGGCACCCACCTGTCTCTTTGTTCTGTGTGATTTTTAAAATTATTAGAAAGCAATAAACAGCGGGATGAGTTCCGGAGAGATAACTAGAAAAAAATGTGTGCCAGATCTAGCTGTGGTCAGCCAGAATCATCCTCTCACACTGGCGACGGTGGTCAGCCAAGCCAGGAGGGTGCAGGCCCTGCGCGAGCCAATTCAGATTCTCACAACCGCCAGGCAGTGCTATCACTGGACAGTCCGGGTCTCAACATTCGGGACTCAGATCCTTGGGGTCAGGGTGAGACTTCCCACAGGCAAGGAACTTCCAGGGCCCTGGGTAGGCAGTTACCTTCTGCTACATTTACTCCCATGGCCACCGGACTCCAGGCCTCCTCCCCGGCTCCCATGACCTAACATGCAACTGATTATAAGACAGGGCATTGAGGCTGGCATGTGTCAATTGGGTCAACAGGCTCCTCCCTGCTCCGTGCACACCGGTCTGCAGGAGCTGGTCCACACGTGGACCTATGAAGACCACCAGGATTGGCAGCGAGAGCGGTGTTCCCTGGACTATTCAGTGGGGTCAAGCATCCAAGGATCCCAAGCTGAGGACCAGATGGACTTAGATCTCTCAGAGAATGAGGGCCTTGCCCCTGATCCTCCCATCACATCTCTGCTGTTTGACCTTGGACTGTTTCAGTCCTTGCTATTTAAAGCAAAAGCCACAGCAAACTTAGGTCCCCCTCTGGATCCCAGCGATCTTTGTTCGAAGAAACCACTGCTGAAGCTGAGGTTTTCCAGACTGCACCTTTGTTTGTGGATGCAGTCACGCGCCAATGGCTCATTCCAGGCTCTGGGCCTGCTCCATTGGCTGCTGATAGGCGTTACTATAATGTCCCCGTGGAGCTCAAACAGAATTTGCAGGTCCCATCTATGGATGCTCTGGTGTCGGCACTGTACACCACAGCCAACATGCCTGGGGATCCTGAGGAATTGCTCTGGCCTGAAGACCGACGGACAGAGCAGGCCCTAAAAAAGGCTCATCAGGTTGCTGCAAGGGCTATCCGGGCATCCATTTTGGTGTCCTCCTTTTCGCATACTTCTCTGGCTCCGCCATGTACAGGAGCATCTTACCGTCTCCGATGTCAGGGCTCACAAGGATCTGAACAAATTGCTCGCAGCGGCACAGTTTTTGGCTGATGCCACACTGCAGACAGCTAGATTTGCGGCCAGGGCCCTGGAGTCTTCCCTTGTCGCATGGCGGATGCAATGGCTGAAGGACTGGCACCCGGACACCTGCCATAAGTGGTGCCTAGCGTCTGCTCTTTACAAGGGGCATATGTTATTTGGAGAGGCACTGGACCCTATCCTCATAGAATCCTGGGACAAATGTAAAGTTTTGCCCATGTTCACCTGAAAGGGGTCCTTTCGTTCCCCCTCGTTCTTGAGGCAGACCTTTCGAGCTGCCGACCAGGCGCCCACCTACCCCAAATCCTCTGCCCAGTATGAGTCTAGATCTAGACAACCCCAGGACAGATCGGGCAGGGATAGGCAATACAGGCGGTCATTTTGAGGTGGGGGGCGCCCCTTCTGACGGAACTAGTGAGGACACTTCCAACCCTCCCATTGGTGGCAGACTGGCCCTATTTGCCAGTAGATTGGAGGAAACAACTACCGATGTGTGGGTCAGGGAGACGATTTCTTGTGGCCTCTCCCTGGAATTCCTTTCCACCACCCCCGAGGTTTTTCTTAAGCTGCCCGATGTCATCCAATCCAGACACACGGTCCCTCATGGTGACTGCCATCCAACACCTGTTGGATATTTGAGCCATCCAGCAGGTGTCTGAGGACCAGTAAGAGCAGGGTGTTGTGGCCCGCCAGCAGCCCGTGCAGCTGATAGCAGATCCTGCTCAAGAGGAGACTGACTTGGTGATGTGCTAGCGGCCTGTGCAGGTGGTATCTGAGTCAGATAGTGGGGGAGGATGGCGAGGACTCAGTGCCAGAGGCAGAGATTCAGCCAGGGCCTTCGGAACCTCCAGCACCTCAGAGCAGCAATGAGGAAGAAGAGGCTTCTCTTCTTGATGGAAGAGCGTGCAGAGCTGCCAAGAGACAGGAATGGTTACTCCTGAGGAGGTCTCCTTGGGAGTAAGTCTGAGGGCTAATTGGCCATTCCCCTAGTCTACTTAAGGACATCAGAGGAAGCTAACAAGCTGCAAAGAACAACGTTTGTGAAACCCGTCTGATCATAGTTTGCTCCGTGTCTGAAAGACTTCTGCTTTGGTTTCTCTGTTGCCTTTGGTTATCAAGAACTACCTCTAGGCATTTTGCCAACTCTTTGAAGCTACGTAATATATCAAGACCTAATTGCTCTTCTTGGCTTTAAAATTCTTTGAACTGATACCAGCTATTAATGAAGATTAATTAGTAGCTGTTTGCTTGCCAAAAAAGACTGCTTGTAGATTGGTGTGTGCATATTCACTGCTAAGACGTTTAAAGTAAACTCCATCTTTCACACGGCACAGAAGCTTGTGCTCCCCAATTTCTGTCACAATCCCTCCTATTCCTTGGAAAGACAGTGGAACACTCTTGATGTGCAATGGGCCCTCAAAATTTATCTTCAGTGCATGACCATGCTGTGTAGAACAGAGGCCCTTTTTGTCTCTTTCTAACCTAACTCCTTGGGCCAGAAGGTTTCCCCTTCCACGATTGGTCACTGGTTATGCAGTACCATTGCTAAGGCCTATGGACAAACGGCTTTGGTATGTCCCATACTTGGATGTTGGCTCCATCCACAATGCCCCTTCTATTTCTGCTCAAGATATTTTTTGAAGTAACATTTTTGTACCCTCATAAAAAAACTCAGTGCAAGAGTATTTATGGATTATATAAGGATTATTTAAGTAGCAGGTGTATGTTTAAGAAATTACTTGGTATACTGTATATGTAGCACTATTACCCACTACTGTCTTGGAAATATGTGTGAGGTGTCACAGGAGTCAGTGCTCTCTCCACTCCTACTTAATATCTACATGAATCCACTTGATGAGCTCATCCGTCATGCTAATGATATCCAACTATATATCTCTGCCCCTGGTGAACTAAACAAAGCAGTGGATGCTTTTTTCCAGTTCCTAGAGGCTGTGACGATCTTGATAGGGTTGGGGATAGGGACAACAGATTTCAGCTGAACCCTGGTAGGATTGAGTGTCTTTGAATTTTGAGGTCCTCTGGTTCTAGTATTATTCCATCTCTGCTGCTGGATGGAGTTACACTGCCCCAAAGAGATCCTGTGCTTAATCCTAAATTCATGATTCCTACTTCAGCAGCAGGTGGCAATCATGGTTAAGAGCAGGGGTGAAATCCTCCCAGTTCGCTTTTGCCTTTCCGTCGACTGACAGCCGGTCGCCAAGGCAGCGCGAAGGGAGCACGAAGGGAGCGTGAGACTCCGCCCACCTGCCCAGACACTGCCATTGGATTCTTTTACCCTCTGTGCATGCACAAAGAGTTCTGTGCATACGCAGAGGGTAAAAGAACCCAATGGCGGCATCCAGGTGGGTGGGCGGAGCCTTGCGCTGCCTTCGCGCTGCCTTGGCGATCGGCTGTCAATCGACGGAAAGGCAAAAGCGAACTGGAAGGATTTCACCCCGGTTAAGAGGATCTTTTCTCAGCTTAGTGTTGTGTGCCATTTGCATTCCTTCCTAGATCGAGGAGCCCTATTCAGTCACTTATATCCTAATCACCTCTTGGTTGGACTACAGGTAACTTATGAAGTATCTGTAAGCTTCAGCCAAGGCAGAATACAGCAGCACGAGCAGTTATGTTACCAGAAGAACATGTTAACATCTGTGTTCCACAAGGTGCATTTGTTACCAGTCTGTTTCAGGTCCAATATAAAATACTGCTCTTGACCTTTAAATCCCTAAATAGCAAGAGGCTGGGTTATTTGAGAAACTATCTTTCCTTGATTAAATCTGCCCATCATACCAGATTCCAGTGTAAAGGGCATGTTGCAAGTCCTGTTGGATAAGGGAGTTTCATTTAGTGGGTCCTAGGTGGTGGGTCCTTTCTGCTGTGGACCCCAATTTATGGAACAACTTTCACCCAAATTGAAGCTGGCTTCATCCCCCAAAGCTGGTTGTGTCAGCAAGCATGGGGACTGGTGAAATATTGAGATAGCTCTTGGGTAGTTAACACCTCCTTTTCTTCTAATCTCTTTTTATTCTGTTTTGGTGACATAATTTTAAAGTTAATTTTGTTTTTGACCTCCTTGTACACTGACCAGAGTTACTTGATTGTGTGATAAGAGGTTATATGACTTATAAATAAACAACTAAAAATGAACCTCACTGATTGTTTCTTTTTCTTATTTTTGCATTTATTTTGCATCTAAACCTGCTCCATTACAGTTCCAGACTCATCTTCTGATCTGTATCTGCAGTTTAGAGATATTGTAGGAGTAGATTGAAAGACTGTCTTTTATATTTTTGCTTCAGGTCCATTGAACTCTGGAAAAATACCACCATTTTCATATGAACAACTTTTCATTGTTGTCTCATCCCTCAATCAGACATTTGGCATGGGACTATAACTGCAATAAACTTTTTCACTGTGTGTCTCAAAGGCACAGAGACATTCATTTAAAAAATTGATTTTTTTTCCGAAGAGAGAATAGGTCAAAACTCATGCTCCAATTTCTATACAATTTGGCATGCTTCATTGTTTCATAAACTAGCCAATCTGCAAACTTCCTGCCATTCTGCTGAAAAAACAAAAGTGACCATTCAAGTTTTTCTATTTTAGATTATGGGATAGTGAACACTTATTTTCCCTGTATTGTGCTCTGGAGCCAGACAGTGAGTCAGATGAAACTATTCTGGAGTGTCGTGAACTGGGCTGTTTTCATACTACTGAATTAAGTGGTAATTTTCTATACATAATTTATTCATATAACTAAATTTGCTAACAGTTCAATAGATTGACTTAAAGCTCCTTTTCAGGTTTTATAAGCTGGAAATCCTTGATCTAAAGGCTGTACATTGGGAAAAGGCAAATACGGGGGAATATAAAAATGCTGTAGTAAAAATATTCTAAATGCAGTAATTTTATAAATATGCTTTCAACATCAGTTCAAGCAAATAGTTGTACTTAGTATCTTCCTGAGATATATAAAACAACTGAATATGTTGGTCTGTGCTGAACTTTCTATTTGTAAAAGTTTGTTTCTCATATTCTTGATTTTTTTCATTTTGAGAGACCCGTCATAAAGTATTATCTTAATTATTGATTATTATCAGTGATAATTGTGTGGTTGTAGGACCCTGTTTTTTGTA
Organism: Imantodes cenchoa; assembly: GCA_027560375.1. Classification (NCBI taxonomy): domain Eukaryota; kingdom Metazoa; phylum Chordata; class Lepidosauria; order Squamata; family Dipsadidae; genus Imantodes; species Imantodes cenchoa. Next base: position 150,167 of record JANHGD010007363.1, read on the forward strand.
ATTATAGTTTTTTTCAATAGCATCTCATTGCTGGAAAATTATGAAATTATACATTTTTATTAGGGGTATGTGAGCTTGTGCTATCAAAAAACATTTTAAGGAATTCAAATAGATGAACATTATGTATCAAGACCAATTGCCATTAGTGTTGTATAAAAAAATAAACGTTAATTTTGAATCTGAAACAAATGATCAGAAACTGAAGGATCTTGTGAACTCTTTCACACTGGTTGTGGTTTACCAGAAATAAAAACTGGAAAATTTGGGTTGTTCTGAGTTTCAGCCAAAACAAAACACAGATCATAGAATGATTTTACAGAATAGGGAAAGACAGGTCACTTTCTGCTCTTCTGAATGGTCTATATGTCAATTTGTCCTTTTTCCATTTTTCTAAAGCTTCCCATCTATGGTTCCCCTCAGCTTCCCATCTATAGTTCTCCTCAGTTGACTCTGTTGCCAGTGGCCCAGCTCATTATATCCCACCAGGCTTCCCAGACCTTGGATTTTTTTCTCCTCATCCTCCCTTCCCTCCTTCCCTGGATTCATTCAGATAATATTACCAAATGGCTCAGTGTGGAATATAGTATCATCACAATCATCTTTGCAGTGTTCTTACCATTTAACCAGGCCATTTATGCTGTCTTTATTATTGAAGAACACCTCCCCTCCTGATTCAGAATAGGACAACTTGCCGCAGCCAACCTAACCTGCTGTGGCCAACTTGTCACGGCCAACTCACAACTGCCAACTCTCCACAGGGCAACTCATCATGAGACAATTTAACAATTCAATTTCATTATTTAAAATAAATGAAAAATATTTTAATATCTGTCATTCACATTTCATTCTGTCCCTCCTTTTGCATCCTTTCTTTAATGATTCTATTCCGCCATTTCTTTGATATTAGTGTAACTCTTTTCTTGCAGCGAGTTGGCCGCAGCAAATTGGCTATGGTGAGTTGGCCAAGGCAAATTGTCATAGACCCCCCCAGATTCAACAGTGTCTGGAAAAAGTGCAATGATTCCTAAAAGAGTATATCTGCCTGGTACAATATATATTAGCGATGCAGTATCTGACACAAATATATAAATTCTGACATTTGCATAATGACATCATCACCCGTGTTTTATCATTTGCCCCCTAATGGTTCTGTCTTTGCAATGGTTTCTCCTGTGTTAAACAATGTTTATAAAATATAGGAAAATATAGTAAGTAAATCTTTCTTACAAGACTGTGAGTTTCAAAATTTCACTTAGTTCCTTTCTTCTTCATAGTAGATGGGAAGATTATCCAGGAATGGGTAGTAACTCTGCTTCTCTGCCTGGAGACTGAGTCATCTTTTTTGGCCACACCTCCTCTGACTGGTTCCCTCCCAGTTTTACCCAGTCTTCCATCAAGTAGAGACAGTGAAAAATTAGTTCTACACATTCCTGGATAATCTTCTCAATTGTAAGAGTTATTGGGACGTTTTTCTTACTTTCCCTTCTTCCATCGCGAAGTGGAGATCGCTGAAAGTGATCCAGGGGCTTAAAGGTCTGCTGGTAAGCCACCCTTCTGGCTTGGACTGTAGCCGAGGCCCCTGCCCATGCCTGCATTTAGCGGCATTTGTGGGATTGGCTGCCGCAGGCTTAGCTCATCAAGTGAGAGGGCCTCAGTCACTGCCTGTGTCGTCCAGGCACACTGACAGTGGGGAGCGCGCTCTGCATCGGTGGGGAAAAAAAGCCGCGGTGAGAGTGCTCTTTGTGAGCCAGTTTGCCTTGTTAGGTCGGCAGAGCCAGCGCTAGGAAAGCCTCAGCAGGAGCTGCCCTTGTCGGGCCAGTCTGCCTTTTGGGGGTTGAGTGAAAACTTCCCCCCAAGTATTGGATCGGCAGCCATTGCTCCTTGCGAGCCAGCCTGCCTGTGCCGTTATTATTTTAACGGCTTTTGGCACCTCCTGTGCCTTTTGAACTGAGGCAGGGAGAGCCTGCCAGCTAGTCTGCCTAGCAACAATGAGAGAGAGCTGTCAATGTCCGACTTGGCAGAAGGGAGGGATGCTGTTGCTCTCAGCAAAATTAATCTGCCCAGCAACTCCCTTTTTCACAGGGCTACAGTTCACTCTAACAGCCACAGGAGGCAAGAGGGTACTGGGGTACTCCAGGAAATTTCCCTAAACTCCAGTTTCCTCTCAATGCTACTCTAGCCTGAGAATGGCTGCTAAAAGCGCTTCTACTAGCAGTTCTGCCACTGCTTCAATGAGGGGCAAGGTGTCTAAAGCGTCTGAAAAGGATGCTAGGAACAGACAAAAAGCATTGGAAAAGGAGATAGCTGCAACTAAGAAAGCTGCTAGGTTACAAGATAAGGGCACCTCTTCCCAGGGGGAGACTGGCCCTTCCCATACCTTTGGGGATCAACAGTCTTTCCCCTATTTGGGTGCCACTGCCTTACAGTCACCCTGTCATCAGGCCTGGTCCCCAGAGAGTGAAAGGGAGCAGTTTCACCAGGATTCAGGCCAGAGTGAGCCTGTTCAGACAGGTGGGTCCAGGCCCACTCCTGCAGCTACCTTCATGCCCACTGTGGTTAGGCTCTGGGCCTCAGAGGGGCATGAATCAGAGTTGCCTAAACACCTGCAGGTGTTAATTGCCCAGGGTATTTCACAAAAAATTGCTACAGGTTTACTGCAGGGGGTCCCTCCCCTCCTTGCAGCCTCACAGTTTCCCTCAGTTCCAGGCTCCCCCCTTGGCTCTCATGTCTCAGGGCACATGGATAGAGGCCCAGAATCTTCACCCTACGGGTCTTGGCAGACAGAGTGAGGATTCCTCTGAAGGGGAGGACCAGTTCCTAGCTTGGTCGGATGATGAGGATACAGCTCCTGACTCCTCACCCCTTTTAGGGTTATTTCTCCTGACCTTTTTAAGACCCTTCTTCGCATAGCCAAAGCAACAGCCAACCTTGGTCCTGATCTCAGCTCAGAGGCACCTGTGGAGCCAGTGGACCCAGATACTGTTTACCAAACCCACTATTCAGAGTGAGATTGTGCCATCACCCAACCTCTTTCTAGACACAGTTAGAGGCAGTGGGGCCACCCCAGGGATGGGATCCTCCTCCACGGGCACTGAACGGAGGTTGTATAACGTGGCCTCAGATCGGGTGCAGATTCCGGCGGTAGATCCCTCCTCATTGGCTACTGATGCCATTGACAATCTTCAATCAGAGGACAAGAGAGCCAAGATGGCTCTACGCAGAGCACACCAGGTGGCTGTTTAGGCCTCTACAGCAGCATCATTCTTCACTTGTACCTCCTTGCTCTGATTATGTCAGATGCAAGTGAGGATATACCCCCTGACGATACACGATCCCATCAGGATCTTCATAAATTAATTGCTGCAGACGAGTTTACATTGGATGCCACCCTCAATACAACGAAGTTCGCTTCACGTTCCGTTGCGGCCTCTGTGATGACTCGTCACCTGTTATGGCTTCGCTGGGGTAGGCAGATGTTAAGAGTAAATGGAGGCTGGCTTCTGCTCCATTCAAGGGCTCTAGACCCTGTCTTGGTGGACACCAAGGATAGGGGTAAGACCATGCCCTCCTTATATCGCAGAGGCGAACGTCATTCCTCGCCTTATCCTCAGAAGAGTCCTTTTGATCCTCGGAATCAGGATTGGAATTCAGCCAACCCCAAAGGCCATTTCTGGGCTGACAAGGAAGGCAACCGGACAGGTCTGGTTTTAGGAACAGACAGCAACTGCCAGGTAAACATCCCTTTTGGGGCTCGGGAAGTTGCTCCTTTCGTTGGTCCCACTAAGGGTGGGACTGATGTTCCCATTGGAGACCGCTTAGGCCTTTCTGCCCGACAATTGGAGGCTATGACATCTGACACTTGGGTACTTAATACTGTGAGGTTCGGTCTGTCTCTTGAGTTCCCCGAGTTTCTTCATAAGATGCCCTATGTCAAGGGACTCGACTAAAAGTGGCCTGATGGCCTCAGCTATTCAGCATCTGTTGAACATTCAGGCCATTCAACCGGTCGCTCGGGACCAGAGAGGACAGGGCTCTCATTTTCATGGTCACTAAGAGCTCGGGGTGGTGGTGGTGGAGGACCATCCTGGATCTCAAGAGATTCAACAAATACCTTGTGTACAAGCATTTTAAAATGCACTCCCTCAGCTCTATTCTGGAGGATATTCAGGTGGGCGACTTCCTTATCTCTATTGACCTAACAGAAGCATAATTACATGTTCTCATCATGCCAGACCACTGTCATTTCCTTTGTTTCTGCTATACCGGCTGTCATTTTCAATATAAGGCCATGCCATTTGGCCTTTGTTGGCACCCTGGATCTTTTACTAAGATTTTGGTGGCCTTGACTGCGTATCCCAGTCAGGCTGCAGTGTTATCTGGATGACATTTTAATTCAGTCCTCTTCAGAACTGTAGGCCAGGGAGGACCTGAGAATAACCATTCAGGTGCTTCAGGATCATGGCTTTTCTATTAATATTGAGAAGAGCCATTTTTCTTCCACCACCAGATTGCTTCACTTGGGAGCAATCATCAACTCTTCGCTGTGCATAGTGTACCTTTCCCTGGAACGACAGTCCAGTCTGCGAGAGTTGGCAAAGTTCATCCTGGACAAAGAAGTAGTTGCCCTGGCTCTACTATCACAGCTCCTGAGGAAGATGGTTTCATGCATAGAAATTGTACCAAGGGTGCATCTCCACGCCACGACTCTGCAGTGGTTTCTCCTGCCTTACCAGAGGTCTGGCAGGAGCAACTTGCCAATCAGAGTTCGGATTCCCCAACAGGTACTTCAGTCACTCAGAGGGAGGATGTATCAGACAATCGACAGGGGAGTTTCATTCAAGACACCCAGACGACTTACCATTACGACAGATGCCAGTCTGTTTGGCTGGGGGGCCCACTGCCGGTCCTTGATAGCCCAGAACCAGTGGACTCCAGCAGACTTGACCCACAACATCAATTGGCTGGAGTCAAGGGCCATGCAATTGGCGCTGAGGAGGTTCCAGGACTCTGTATCTGAACAACATGTCCTCATTTAGATGGACAATGTATCAGCTAAGGCCCACATAAACCATCAGGGGAGTACCCACTTCAAGTCCCTTATGCAGGAGTTGGAAGTGCTGGGCCTATGGGCAGAGAGACACCTTCTGTCCCTCAGGGCAGATCACATTTCGGGAGTGAGAAATGTGCAGGCAGACTGGCTCAGCTGCACCACTGTGGACCAGTCAGAGTGGTGCCTGCACCCATAATTGTTACTGGAACACAGTTCATTTCGGTGCTTCAGTCTTGGACCTCTTTGCCACCTCAGACAACAGCAAGCTGCCCAGGTTTTTTTCCAGGTTCCTGGCACCAGGAGCAGAGGGGACGGATGTCCTCCACAGTCCATGACCTCAGGGCCTCCTGTATGCTTTCCTTCCTCTTCCTCTAATTCTGGGGGTAGTCAGGAAGGTTCTGGAAGAGAGGGCCCAGATAATTCTATTGGCCCCTTATTGGCCCAGGAGACAATGGTTTGCCAACCTGGTCAACCTGTCAGTGGTGCAATCCTGGAGGATACCTTGGGACAGAATCTCCCTCAGCCAGAGGGCCTTGGTCTATCCAGATTCGCAGTGGTTCCAGCTGACCACCTGGCATTTAAGTGGAGAGTCTTGAGTCAAGACAAGTTCTCCTCCAGGGTGATCAGAACAATACAGGCTTCTAGAAGGCCTCCATGGACAGGATTTACAATGCAACCTGGACTTCCTTTTGCAGCTTGTGCTCCCCAAGAGACATTGAACCTTATTTGGTGTCAGTGGCTCAAGTCCTGGAGTTTTTCCAGGATGGACTTGACAAATGTCTGACGCCTAACACCATCCACAGACAGGTGGCAGCCCTGTGTTTGGTCCTGTCATATAGAGTGAGGGAGTCCCTTTCTCAGGATCCCATGGTCCATCAATTCCTCAGGGGCGCAACGAACATAAAACCGCTAGTAGTATACAGGTATCCTGCCTGGGACCTGTCAAATGTGTTACGTGCCCGAGCAACTTTTATACATTTCACTGATGTACAAACACGTAGGAATGTTGTTTTTGTACAGTTCCATCATATTTTCTGGGAAGCAGCTGTACAAGAAATCAGTATTAAGTTTGGGAAGATATAAAGTGAAGTAAAATACAGGCAACATCACTATAAGATAACTAAGCTTGCAATCTTATACTGTATATATCTGTTTTCCCTGAAAAATAAGACCTATCCCCCAAATAAGATCTAGCACGGTTTTTAATGTATGTGCCTAATATAAGCCCTACCCCCAAAATAAGCCTGACTTAAGAGCCTGCACAGCTGGCCTTTTTTTGCTTGCTCATGGCTGCAACGGAGCAGGAGAGCAAGTGATATGTTGGTGCTGCGGCTGTGAAGTGAGCAAGTGTCAGGGCATGGATGGCCTGGTTGTAGGGGCCCTGAGTAAGCCAGTGGAGAGCACATGGGGAAGCTCAACCCTCCCGTCTGTTGGCGGCAGCACAGGTATGCTGCGTGGCCTTCGCCCCACCGCGAGCAAGCAGAAGAAATGGGCCTCCCGTATATGGGGGAAAGACACCCCCAAAAATAAGCCCTAGTGCTTATTTTGGGGCCCAAAAGAAAATAAGGTTTATTTTTGGGGAAACAAAGGTAGTTGTTTATACCTATATAGGGATGTTCTGTAATTATATCTGTTTAATAAATATTAGAGCTATTCTTGTACGTACAATTATCAACAAGTTACATTACTTATTATGAAGAATTTTCCAAGATAATTCAGTTAAATTCTTACATTTCTAATATTTAGGGGTCTTAGTGTATATTACATAGCAGATTAGAAATGGGTTAAGTAACATTTTATGTTACTTTTATAACTATTAAAATAATCAACATTAAGCAAGAGTTTAAATATTTGGTTTTTTATGTCAGAAAATAGGTTAAACATCCTTGCATAACAGCCACTGCTTACTACAAAATCTCTAGCTCACTGTTGGTGACCGTTACCTTTTTATGTCCTGTGACACTCATTTTGTCTTTGTGCTCCAGTTTATTCATGATGGTTGTTTTCCTCCCAATCACATATGTGGTTTTGTTACAGAGAGAATAGATAAATTATTTTCAGCAGTAGCCCTGCCAAGTTTGAAAGAAAGAATGTTAATAGCATGTACAAGAAAAGCTTGTTTAAGCTTGGACTTTTCTGTTGCATGCTGAGGACAAGAAGCAATCATCTACAAAATTAAAGAAGTTGGTTTTCAGGTAGTTTTCAAATGCTGTACAAGTAGGTAGTCATCAGATGACTTAGTTAATGAAGATAATAGCTTTTGTGCTTTGGATACCATGTTTCTCTGAAAATAAGACCCTGTCTTATTTTTTCCCACCAAAAAAGGCATGAATGCATTAGGCCTTATTTTGGGGGGAGGGGGATGTCCACTGACTCACCTCACTTGCGTGCGTTGCCCCCGGCCTCCTTTTTGCTGTCAGAGGCCTGCAACCCTTTCCTGAAGGCCTCTGCAGCTGATATCAATCCGGAGCTCTGTTATAGGCTGCAGAGGGCTTTAGAAAAAGCCTTTCCAGGCTTTTCCAGCTGTAGAAGAAATGGGCCAGCAAGGCAGGTGTCAGGATGTGCGAGGCTTGGCTGCAGCTATCTCAAGATAAGTAGTAGGGAAGCTCCAACCCCCCATTCTAGCTTAATTTTTATTTGTGCACCCTGGAATAGGTGATGTCTTAATTAGGGCTTATTTGTGGGGTCGGACTTATATTGGGCATAATTGTAAAAATCAA
>JANHGD010007363.1:201232-216677 GCA_027560375.1 Imantodes cenchoa
GAAAAATGGCACAAATAAATGGATAGAAAGAAGCAAAACATAGCCATAAACACATAAAATGAGTACATACAAATGGGTGTACAGTAGGACAGGGACAGTAGGCAGTTGGTGCACTTATGCACGCCCCCTTAGGGACCTCTTAAGAAACGTGTAAGGTGAACGGTAGTCAGTTTAAGGCAGAGGTCTTCAAACTTGGCAACTTTAAGACTTGTGAATTTCAGCTCCCAGAATTCTCCAGCCAGCTATGCTATGTGTTTCTAATTGTAAATTGCAAAAGTTGTTTGGGACATGAGTAGGCTGTTTCAATTATTAAAAATATTTGTAGAATTGTTCCAGGAAAAGCTACCTATCTTTATAAAAAGAATAAGTTTGCCTCCTCACATGCAGATTTTGGCCATATTGGGCCATCCAGGGTCATATAGAGTGCTTATAGTATTACATAAACTCACTGAAAAGTATTGTAATATTAGGAAAGGAAGATGCCTTAAGTCTTGCCTTCTAGCTCAAAGAGTCTCTGACTCTACAATATATCAGCCCTTTCATATTCTATAAGGTTCATCTTCTGCTAACCAACTGCTCATAAGACTTACTGTATTTTAACAGTTTGAATCCAGTTTATTTCTTTATCACTTATAATTTATGGCCAAAGTTTTATTCTGAGCAATGTAGGACCGAGGTTACATTGAAGTTGGTGTGGATAATCGTTAAATCTCCCAAACTGCTCACTTCTACCTGTGTGCATGTCCCCTTTTTAAAACAATTGAACTATGTATAAAAAGTAGTGTTACCATGAATATCAGAATAAAAAGAAAAAAAATACCGGAATCCATATCTTTAATAACTTTAAACATAAAAGACCAATTCAAATTGTAAAAAGTTTTTTTCTGTATCCAGAAAAATCAGTGCCACTTGCAGGGAGACATTCTAGCTTGGTGGCTTAAGGATGCTGGAGATGTTCTTTGCTCCAGCAGTTCAAATTCTAGCACTGCATGGTGGGGTGTGCTGTCGTCACTTGCCTCCGCTTCAAAAGCATGTTCTATGTGGGTAGATTGGTAGATAGTACTTTAGTATGGAGATGAGAAGAATCCTGCCGGCCCTGCACCTCCCTCGTTGCCTATTTGTGAGACAGCTTTGATGGAGGGAGAGGGTCTCGGATGCTACTGCAAGAAAGCTGCTTGTTTTTCTTTCTGGTAAAGAGGTAGCTTGCCCTCCTGACATGCACCTTGGGAAAGGTGCGAGCGTGAACCAAACAGAGCTAGCAAACAGACAGCCAAACTATATTCTGCGATAGCATTGCAGTCTCCTGGCTAATGTAATATCACCATACGCTAAATAAAGAAATAAGTGCCAGTTAGTATGTTGTTGTACATACTTTATTATATACAATATAGTTCTTATACTAGCTCTTAATTTTGTGTAAGAACCCATATTGATAATCATGAATAAAATCCTGCACAATCTTCTTTCTCAGCCATAATTGATGTAAATATTTTATAGTTATTATTCAGCAATGAAATTCAGCAGTAAATCTTAGTTTAGATTAACTCTTGTTCTTCTTTTGGCAATAAAGCAGTATTAGCTTCTTTCAATAATTCACATAACAGATCCCTGCAAAATAGAATTCATTACATATTGAAGTGGTTGCAAATGTTGGTGTTCAAAATACTTACAGTATGAATTTGGAAGTCTATCAAGCCCTAGTGCTTTCCCTGTTTTAGTTGTTGTAACTATTTCTGAGTTGCCCACAACCAACTCTAGGAATTCCAAATGTGTTCTCCAGTCCCAAAAGTTGTGGTAGAAGATATTTAATTGTGCAATATCTGATTTAAATCAACTTGACTTGGAACGTTTTTATTCTGTTAAAATGTTTATGTCAGATTAACTTTTGTAGATAGTCACTGTTATGAGCTAGGTTTATTGAACAAGTAACAGCTGTGAATTAGTCACAAAGCTAAGTAATAGCTCAATTTAACACTGTTAACCTAAAGCAAGCAAAGCACATTCTGCTATACTCTCTCATGCAAATCAGGGATTTTTTAAAATGAATTGAGTTCTTTGTTTCTCTAATCACAATTATTATTACTGACAATATCCACTTAAGTTCTACAATATTTTTTTATCTTAATATTTAGGGAGATGATATTAGTAAAAGAGGAAGCATAGGGTCCTATCTTTCATATTTAATCAAAATGTCCATTGCAATTATTTCCTAAATGATATCATAAAACTGTACAGCTTATGTATTAGTTTTAAGACTATTATTTTATTAAAACAATCAGTTTGCATAAATATTAAGCTGATAAATAGTGCTATGATTATTTTTCTTCATTCTTTTAGCTCTTACCTCCATTGCCAATGGGCATCGGTGGAAGTACTGGAAAAAGACAGGAGAATTCAACAGAAGATTAAAAGATTTAAAGCAAAGCAGGCTCAAAATAAGTTCCTTTCAGAGGTATATTTTTATTATTTCAATTGGATTAAATCATGTAGTGAGGCTGAGGTTCATTGATAACTCCATCAAGTGAAGCTCAGTCATTTATATTCAATGTACCTGCAATTTCTTTTGAAAACTATTTGGAATGTAAGCAGGTGCACAATGTGGTAGCTTATCATAGTGAAACAGTAATCTGGATCTCATGTGTCTGTAAATACTTATATGCCTTGAAGAGATTACACCTAACATATTGTAAAGATGGGCTCCCATAGGCTCCTTTTTAATAATACTTTATATAGGCTGGATAAATATTTTTATTAAATATTTTAAAAACAGGCTTTTAGGCACTCAGTCTACTGAAGTGGATTGATGTTTAAATTCTCTTAATTTTTTAATGATCTTAACTCTTGTGTTTATTGATTTATTTTGGATTTGTATTTCATTATGCTGGCTTCTTACATTGTTACAAGATTTAGACTTTGTTGTATTATTATTGTTTTAAAAAGATTGAATGATTCTGAGGAACTAGTTTTATAGATACATGTACAAATAAATAATTTCCCCCTTCCCCACAATGATGTCACATTTTCCAGAGAATTTCTTAATTTCAGTCTAGTCTGTTTCAAGCAAACTAGAGCTAGCTGAGGCTTAAACTTACAGAAAAGCTAGTGATTTGAGCAATATGTGTCTCATATCTTCGTGTCCAATTAAGTAGCAAAGGAATCTGAGCAAAAACATGTTAGTCCTGAATCTTTATTTCATCTAATTAATTAAAACCCTGTTGTTTTTCTAAGCAAACTGACTAAATAATGGTTGTCTGTTACTTAGTATGAAGGCTGAGCTGCCCACAAAGTTACTCCTGATAATTATGTTTCAGTATTGAAACCTCATTTAGTAGTTGGTAGATGGTGAGTTTTATGGCTGCCATATCTAGGTGAAAAAATGGGAAGATCTAATTTCACTGGCGTATGGGTTAACACTGGATATCCCCTCACTTTACAGTGTCACTGGGACTGAGTATTTACACTGAAACAGAAGAAGAAGGAACAAAACAGCACACTGTGATCCAAAAGATACAGGAGGTTTCCCTCTAGAAAATATGGAATTATATAACTGCCCAAGAATTAATGCATTTTTGTTTATTGTTCTGTCTCAAAAGCTATAGAAACCTCTAGAGATAGAATAAGTTTATTGTGCTGTTCTTTAGTAAACATGGTTTGTAGGACTACAAATCCTGTCTCTTTTCTTTACATCTTTAAATAAAACTGGTAGGGAGCTTAGAAAATTGTTAGTAACAGCTGGATATCAGCCGCAGGCAATGCTTGAAAACAAAGTAGCTAAAGATTTCATAAGCCATGTTGATTTTTTTGGGTGCTGTTCTCAGTAGACTATGGAATTGGTGTCTGGAAGTCGACAAACTAAAGTTTAATCTAGGCAAATCAGTTCTAATCAGTATAAAGTCACATGCAACACATGCCACATTCACAAACCATTGCTGGTTCAGAATACTACATGCAGTACTTTCTGGAGATTAATTTTTCTTCAGTTTTTGTGTCCAAGATGCCAATTATTTCCTATTAAACCCTTAATTTGAGATTTCTGTTTGATAAACTGTGTCCTCTATTATAAACCATCCCATAAATTATGAGTAGAATGCTCTGTTGCCAAGACAGTGGTTTTTCCATGATTACATGCAAATTTAGAGATTATGGTCACCTTCTAGACAGTTTGTAAAGACATATTATGCTATCATGTTTTGTTTTGTTTTGTATTTATTTATTTATTTATTTATTTATTTATTTATTTATTTATTTACATGCTTGTCCATTTACTTAACTTTTTCTTGCTGGATTTATGTGCCACCCATATCGCCAAAGGCAACACTAGGCAGCTTACAATCATTCAATAAAAATGCCATATAAAACATTATACAATAAATAGGGATCTTAAATTTAAAATTCAGTTAAAATTAACTGGTTTCTTATGTAATCCATTAGCCACTTTCAGAATTCCACACCCCTATTAGGACTCAATCCAGTTGGCAGAGCTATCTTCAAGCTCTTTTGGAAGGCCAAATGGGTCTCATCTCAGGGGCTTATATTTAGAGAATATTAAAACAGCTTCAGGATCATGACCTATTTATGCTGTCATGCTGTTGAAGCAATTTTAATGTTCTTACTCCATTTATCCCATCTTTATTATAAATAACTTTTTAGACCAAGATAGTACAAAATATTTTGGATTTTTCAGCATTTTCTCATGTCGGCTAAAAAAAGAGGTGAGACTCAGATGTTCCCAACTAGCTTTGTCAAAGTGGTATGTCAGTGGCTTCTGCTTATAGGCAACTTCATCAATTCCTCGTTTCTATCAGCAGGTGAGAATGAACAAAGTTAATCCACATTAACAGGGCTACATTACAACTTAATTAATCAACCCACTGCGGTGAATTAGCTACTTAATTTGCAGAGAAATGTATTATTTCATCATGACTTACGAATTTGAATAATTCCTCAGTCTTGATAGAATATTACACTTTTCTCTGCAAATTAAGTAGCTAACTCGCTGCAATAAGCTGATTACTTTTTTTAGAGACAGTCTAATTTCAAACAACACGTTATCCAAAAGTGTCTTTGGGTGGATTTTTCCTCCAGTTTCATGGGATAATCAATCAAAAAGAAGTTACAACTTAATTGTTTGATTTGGCATGAATCAAGAGAAACTGTATGCTCCATTCTCTTCTGAAACCATCTGTGAGCTATAGAACGTCAGGTTCCATGGTGGAAAGGTAGCAGAAAGGATACTTAGAAGTAACTATTAATGGATAAAGTTAGCTGCCATGTAAGAGATATATCAAGCAATGACCAAGGAGCTATCTAAAACTGATTGGCAAGATATGCCAATCCAACAATTAAAATAATGTGTCTGAAAATCCTTGGACTTTTCAGTTATTCAAAAAGTGCAATGTGTGTTTGCCTGTTAGTTTGTACCAGTAAGCACATGAGAGCCAGTTTGGTGAAGTTGTTAAGGCATCAAACTAGAAACTAGGAGACAGTGAGTTATAGTCCTGCCTCAGGCACAAAGCCAGCTGGGTGACCTTGGGCTTGTCACCTTCTCTCAGCTCTAGGAAGGAGGCAATAGCGAAGCACTTTTAAAAAATCTTAACCAGAAAACTGCATGGACTTGTCCAGACAATCTCGGTAAATCATTGATTGAACAGGTAAAACCACTACTCTACACTATATAAGAGGGAAAAGTATGTATTTATAATAGATTTGATTTGTACACAATTATATACCAGTTCTCACATAAATTTAAGAAATATAAAAAATAAGATTGTTGCCAAGATAAAGTAGGAAACAAAGAAGGTATCTAATTTATTTCTTCAGGAATATTTTTTTCTGAATATGATTTAAGCAGTAATTAGTGGCTTCAGAAATTTATTTCTACAGCTTATAGCTTTCATAGTTCCAACTTCTATACTGCAAGTTTCAATCTTCAAGAATGCTATATGCATCATATGTTAGTGAATCGTAATTTCCCACTTCGTTTAAAATATCCCTAAACATTCCTATTCCTAAATATTCTTGCACAATAAAAAGTTTTACACTGTGATTAACAGGCCCAGTTAACAAAGCAAAAGAAGTTCAATTCCTTCAGAAATTCTATCATTCTGAATTGTTGGACCTCAATTAATGCTATAGTTTACCAAACATGCATTTTGTGTTACAGTGTCCCTACTGTTTTGTTTACTTATTTTTTTCCTTTATCCATGCTTGCCCTTGAACAGATAGATGATGAACTTTTTAATCCAGATTATGTTGAAGTTGACCGAATAATGGATATTTCACATAGCAAAGACGATAATGGAGAGGTAAGTTTATTTATTTATTTATTAAATTGCACTTGTTTGCTAGCAAAATTAAAATGAAGTATGCCATACATTGCTAAAATTATTTTCATTTTAATTTATTATAATGGGTATTTGTTACATTTTTGGATACACATTAATTTTTCAATTATACTGCAGGTAGTCCTCAACTTGGTCACTTAACAGCCATTTGAAGTTACAATAGATCTGTGGGGAGGCAGCTTACAACCCAGATTTGAAGCTCCAATGGTCACCACCCCCACAATCAAGTGATTGAACTTTGGCTGCTCAGCAACTGGATCTCATTGATAGCCATTTGCAGCTTCCTGCAGTCATGTGACCACATTTTAAGATAGTTTTTACTTTAGGTTTTTGGCAAAACAACGCTCTTAGCAAACCATTGGTCCACTTAATGACCACAGAGTTCATCAGAAAAACTTGTAAAATTGGATCACATGACTGACCTGTTTTACAACTGTCACAATTTACAACCATGATGGGTAATCTCTATTATGGTTGTAAATTTAAAGATTACCTATATTTGAACATCCATATCCTTCACCTGGACATTGCATTGGCATCCTTCAGTCTCAAAAGACTATGGTATCATACTGTGGACTCTCCAGAGCATGAAGCATGGGTAGATTAGTATGGAGGATAGACTGTTACCCAAGCAGCAGATCCCCCTTCTCCACGTCTCTGAAATAATCTAATGGAATGGCAAGAGCCAATACGTTGGTTCCAGCTACGTCGCAGGAGTTATCAGAATGTGGCTGTACACAGTCACAAACTGCTTCCGGGACTTCGGCTCCGGATTTTGCCTCAAGGTTTACTCCTGAAGCCTTTTCCAATGATGGATATAGCCACAAGGCAGTGGAGGTTTGTTATCAGAGTTTCCCTTCTCCTAGTGGTTGACCAGGGTGTATTTCGTGTCTCTGTGGCAGACCCTCAAATTTAGGAACACTGCTATCATGTCTCCCCTGGTCTTTCTCTTCACTAGGCTAGCCATGCCCAGTTCCTACAACCATTTCATTTGATGTTTTATCCTCGATCTCATCTTGGTTGCTCTTCTCTGCCCTCTTTCTAAAGCCTCAACATCTTTTTTATAGTGTGGTGACCAAAACCGGATGCAGTATTCTAGATGTGATCTTTTTTTGTCTGGATTCTTTTCTTGTTATGTTATGTTATCATGCTTGTATTGCTTATTGTATCGTCAGCTGCCCAGAGTGACTTTGCAGTTCAGTCAGCAGCTAAATTGAACGAAATAAATAAATAAATGACAAATTGCTAAGAGAGGCAAAGGTGACACCTACCCTGGATTTAGTATTACAGTACTCTCATAGTACCTGTAAAAAAAAAAAAAGTTAAAAAAGCAATCAAACACCCAAGAACCTCTGCTGGAGGAAACTGGCATTTGTAATTAGGTTCATCGTGGCACAATTAAGGCATCACTACCAACAAGAAGGAGAGAGTTGTTAAAGCCACACTATCTGGTTTAATGTAGCTGTTATTGGTAGCTTCATTCAGCAGATCCCTGGGGAGTTGGGGGTTTTTTCTAGCAAAAGCAAAAAGGAGCCACAAATACACCTTTTGGCATTTTTTGTTGTCTTGCTTTAAAAAAAAATCACTTCATTTCTCTGTCTTTTTGCTTAAAGTAAGTCAGGTCATGCGTGGAATTGTAGGAGCCATCCAACTCATTTCTAAAGCTTTCATTTCATGTTGCACCTTTCAGAAACCAAACACTGCATATAATCAACCAACCTAGGCACTAATATCCATAACATTTTCTTTTTTCTCCAGTTTTGCTTCTCACTTCTCTTTCGAAACCTCCTTCCTTGTTTCCCTATGTTTTGGGGCTGCTTGGTAGCCAAATAGTGGAGTTCTTGCCTCACAATCAGCAGGTTGTGAGTTCGATCCTAGGTAAAGGCAGATGTAGGGTCTCCTGCTTGGGCAGGGGGTTGGACTAGATGACCTGCAAGGTCCCTTCCAACTCTGTTAATCTGTTAATACATTCTGTTAAATCAGCAGAGAAGGAGGCAATAGAGGGCAGAGAGGGCTGTGAAGCCAGATTGAACTCTGCAGGGACTCCTTGACTTATGGCCACAATTGAGCCAAACATTTCTGCTACTTAAGCGAGACCGTTGTGAAGTGAGCTTTTGGGCCTCATTTTACGACCTTTCTTGCCATTCGGGGTTTAAGTGAATTCATGCAAACGTTAAGTTACTAGCACAGTTGTTAAGTGAATCTGGCTTCCCTATTGACTTTGCTTGTTGCAACATGACTCCCTGGGGTGGTGCAACCGTCATAAGTACATGCCAGTTCCCAAGCATTCTGAATTTTGAATCACGGGACCACGGGGACGTTGCGATGGTCGTAAGTGTGAAAAACGATCCCAAGTCACTTTTTTTTCCAGCGTCGTCGTAACTTCAAACACTAAACTGTAACCGTTGTAAGTATAAACCTCTCGCCAAGCCATCTGAATTTAGGTAGTCCTCGACTTACAACAGTTCCTTTAGTGACCGTTCGAAGTTACAACGGCAGTGAGAAAAAGCGACTTAGCACCGTTTTTCACTCTTACGACCGTGGCGGCTTTCCCGTGGTCACACGATCAAAATTCAGACACTTGGCAACTGACTCATACTTATGACGGTTGCCATGTCCCCGGGGGTGGGGGTGTCACACGATCCCCTTTTGCCGCCTTCCGGATGAGCAAAGGCAAGAGAGACACCAGATTCACTTAACAACTTGCAGGGATTCACTTAACAGCGGTGGCAAAGAAGGTCGCGAACTCACTTCTGTAATGTCTCCCTCAGCAACAGAGGTTGCGGTTGAGAGTTCAAGGGCTGCCTGTACGTCTGTCACAAGGTGTTGTTCCGGCCTCTCTCTGCCACTAAGGAGAATTGATGCACAATGACACAAAGATGCTGTGCTTGCCTCGGTTTGTATGCGGAAGTCACCACGTCCTACCAGTCCTTTCGGGGACTCGGCTGGCTGTGCCGGAATGACTGAGTCACCGTGGGGGACGAGTCCTTCATTTGAAACACCGTACGGGGCATCCCTGGGAAACCGGCTAATTGAATTCCTTCGGCTTTCCCCAATCCTCTGCAGGCCTCACAAAATGCAGCCGAATGCCAGGATCAGACCAAAGGGTTGTGATGACGCAAACAACCCCCCCAGCATTTTAATTTATATTTTTTGCCTGTTAGCGTTCTGGGATTTGAATGGCCTCCTCTGAGTTCTGGAGCTCAAATGGAAACAGGCTGAATGCTCAAGTTCACTCAAGGAGTAAAGGGGAGGATTTAAATTCTGTGCTCTCCAGCTCTGTAAAATGTGCTTTTCGGGATAACAGAGTCAGAAGGGACTTTAGAGGTCTTCTAGTCCAACCCCCTGCTCAGGCAGGAAACCTTCTACCATTCCAGACCAAGTGGCTGTCCAGTCTCTTCTTAAAAGCATCCGCTGATGGAGCACCCATAACTTTTGGAGGCAAGCCCTTCCACTGAATAACAGAATAACGGGGTTGGAAGGAAGGGACCTTGGAGGTCTTCTAGTCCAACCCCCTGCTCAGGCAGGAAACCCTCTACCATTCCAGACCAAATGGCTGTCCAGTCTCTTCTTAAAAGCCTCCGCTGATGGAGCATTCACAACTTTTGAGGGCAAGTCGTTCCACTGGTGAATTGTTCTAACTGTCAGGAAATTTCTCCTTAGTTCTGGGTTGCTTCTCTCCTTGGTTAGTTTCCATCCATTGTTTCTTGTCTGGCCCTCGGCTGCTTTGGAAAATAAGTTGACCCCCCTCTTCTCTATGGCAACCCCTCGGATATTGGGAGACTGCTCCTTCAAACTGCTTTTCCAAATTCCGTTCCATTTTTCCGTTCATTCTCTACTGAAGTTGGTGAGCTCTAGTTCCTGCTGGAGCACGGCAAATCCCCATTCACCTGTTAGGTGCAAGAAGCCAGGAACCAGGATAGAGTTCAAAAGTTTTGCAAGTCTTCTTTCCTGCTACCTATACAGGCAGTCCTTGACTTACGGCCATCCATCGAGCCCAGAATTTCTGTTGCTAAGCGAGATATTTGTTAAATGAGGCTCTGGTTCCATTATACGACCTTCCTTGCCGTGGTTGTTGAGTGAATCTGGATTCCACCTTGACTTTGCTTCTCAGTTGGCTGCAAGCAGGGATCCCCTGAACCCCGGCACACTGCAACCGTCATAAGTACGAGCCCACTTGCCAAGCAGCTAAATTTTGATCACATGACCACGAGGATGCCACAATGGTTGTAAATGTGAAAAATGAACGTCCCTTTTTTCAGTGAGTCAATAAGTGAGTGGTTGTAAGTCAAGGACTATCTTCATCACAAGTTTATTTCATGCTACCTATACACAGGAGGTTCAGATTAACAGAGCTGGAAGGGACCTGGCAGGTCACCTAGTCCAACCCCCCTGCCCAAGCAGGAGACCCTCACCATTTCTGACAGATGGCAGTCCAGTCTCTTCTTGAAAGCCTCCAGTGATGAAGCTCCCACAACTTCCAAAGGCAAGCTGTTCCATTGGTTGACTGTTCTCACTGTCAAAAAGTTCCTCCTTATTTCCAGGTTGAATCTAGAACAGGGGTCTCCAACCTTGGCAACTTTAAGACTTGTGGGCTTCAATTCCCAAAGTTTTTCAGTTAGTGAAGATTAACAGAGTTAGAAGGGACTTTGTAGGTCATCTAGTCCAACCCTCTGCCCAAGCAGGAGGCCCTACACCATTTCTGACAGATGGCAGTCCTTACTATTTTTTTTAATAGTTCAGCACACCGTCAGCCAGGTATTTAGACTGGTTGAAGACCCCTGATCTATAAGAACTCCAAGATCCTATTCCAACTCTGTTATCCTGTGATTAAGGCCTCAAGCCAGAAACTGGGAGACCGTGAGTTCTAGTCCTGCCTTAGCTACAAAGTCAGCTGGGCGATTTTGGGCCAGTCACTTTCTCTCAGCCCTGGGAAGGAAGTACTTTGCTCTGCAAGCCAGCTCCTTTGAAAACCTCCTGTGAATACGCTCTGCTCTGTGGAAGAAGAATTCAACCAGCGAGATTCCTTTGTCCCATAAAATCTCTAAGAGGCTTGTAAACTCCTTGTGAATTAGTCCAGATTTATTATATGCATTTGAAGCAATACTCAGAGGGATTGTTAAGCTCATGCTGCCAAGGATCTGGTTCTCCAACCCCCACAGCCTTTTAAAATGCATTTTTAGTTTCATAGCAAAAGTGGTGGCTGCTTTGAAAAGCGAGATGTGGATATACGAGGCTCTTCACCCAAAAGGAAAAGCTGTTGGGGAGGGATTAGCCCTTCCAGCTGTGCTCCAGCTGTGTTGGGACCACCATTCCTATCATTCTCAGCTGGGAACACTGGGAATTGTAGTGCCACTATATTTGGAGAAAGCCAGGCTGCCTGACTTCCTAAAACAGTGATGTCAAACCCTTTTTTCCTCAGGTGCCGAAAGCGAATGTACGCGCGCTATCGTGCATGCGTGAGTGCCATACTCATAATTCAATGCCTGGGGAGGGTGAAAACGCCCCCCCGCCTCCCCAGAGGCCCTCTGGAGGCTGGAAACGGCCTGTTTTCCAACTTCTGGCATACCTGGTAAGCCCATTTTTTGCCCACCCCAGGCTGGTGCAAACTGGCAGCAACCCACCACTGACACTGGGTCCCCTAAAAATTACAATATCCATTCTCCCAAAGACTTAATTCAATTTAATGCTCCCTATTTTGGCAAGAGTAAAAACAAGGGGAAATTGTAGGGTCAAAAATAGATCAGGTACATTACAGCATCTTGGGAGTGCTTGAGAAATTGCAAAAATGGGGAGAAATCCACATGCAACCCACCTCCCTTTTACAGGTAGTCTTTGACTTGCGACGGTTCGCTTAGTGGCCATTCAAAGTTACCATGGTACTGAGAAAAGTGACTTATGACTATTTTTCACACTTACGACCTTTGTGCAGCGTCCCCGTGTTCACGTGATCAAAATTAAGATGCTTGGCAATTGGTTCGTATTTATGACCTGGGGTCACGCAATTCCCTTTTGTGACCTTCTGAGAAGAAAAATAATTGGAAATACCAGATTCCCTTAATAATCATATCTAGGAAATGGAGATGAGCAGCGCCCCCTCGAGTCGGACACAATCAGACAGGGAAATCTTTACTTTTTATTTTTACCCCTTTCCAATTTATCTTCTTTTTTGCACATCCACCTGAAACTGACTTATCTTTCAGCTTTGACCATAAATTCAAATAGAGGATAGGATGGGATGGGATGGGATGTGGATGTGGATGTGGATGTGGAAATGGGAATGGAGTGGAGTGGAGTGGAGTGGAGTGGAGTAGAGTAGAGTAGAGTAGAGTAGAGTAGAGTAGAGTAGAGTAGAGTAGAGTAGAGTAGCTGAGCATAGCATAGCATAGAATTAGGAATAGGAATAGGAATAGGAATAGGAATAGGAA
Source organism: Imantodes cenchoa (assembly GCA_027560375.1). Classification (NCBI taxonomy): domain Eukaryota; kingdom Metazoa; phylum Chordata; class Lepidosauria; order Squamata; family Dipsadidae; genus Imantodes; species Imantodes cenchoa. The sequence continues at coordinate 214,005 of JANHGD010007363.1, forward strand.
TAGAAGTAGAGTAGAGTAAGTAGAGTAAAATGATGTGGCATGGTGTGCCGTGCCGTGCTGTAGTGTAGCGTAGCATAGCGTAGAATAGAGTAGAGTAGAGTAGAGTAGAGTAGAGCAGAATCGCCGAGTATTAGCCAAGTGTGATTGGACACACAAGGAATTTATCACAAGGAGTATAGAGTTATACGTTGGTATTCAACTGCTTTGAAACTCATCGAATTTGATACTCAACTCACTTTGATGTGAAAACTTTATCCCAGTATGTTTGTTTGGTACTCAATGCACAAGCTAGAATTTGTCAATTGTCAGCTGCCTTGTGGCTCACTTACATTATACTTTATGGGGAAATGTGTTTGATACTCATCATTTTTGATACTCATTGTGCCTCCCAGAACCAATTAACGATGAGCACCAAGGTACCTCTGTACCTGGATCTTCCACCTGATGCCCACCAGAATCTCCTCCAGTTATCAGAAATCATGTCTTTTGGCGGGATACGCATTTCCCTCCCCAGTAGGTTCATCTTTTACACAGCACTTGGAACCCATATTTTTCTGTTGGAAGTCTAAGGTGCTGCTGAATGGAGGGGACTGACTAGGGCCAATGACTGCTTTTAATCACACCAGTGACACCACCAGGACTAGATGTCTGGATTCCCTCAACTAAAAGGGGCTTGGAGAGAAAAATGCACATTTTCCCTTTTCGTGCCTCCTTTGCATGGTAGCTTCCTCTCAGTCTTCCCCCCCTCCACCTCACCCCCAGCAGCTGTGTGCCAGGTGAAAAAAACCGTAGGCTCTCTACCATTGGGGATGGGCTCTAATTGCTTCCCAGCCCTCCATACGGCCCTCCCCTACATCCTAATGCCTGTCCTCTTTGAAGCTGAGCTAATGACAAAAAACGACATCTTGTCTTCCCCTTCCACTCCTCCTGCCTGCTAAAAATGGCACCCCTTTTTCACCTTAAGGAAGTGCTGCTTCTTAGCTCCATTTTTAGGATCTCAACAGGCGACCTACATGCAGGGAATAAATATCCCATCTGGGCTGGTACTTGCCTTCTCAGCCAAAGGAGAGTGTTATCTTTCTCCTATTAAACTAATACAATGCAACGACAGGCTTTTAAATAAGCAAATGCAGCCCCGTATCCTATCCTATCCTATCCTATCCTATCCTATCTATCCTATCCTATCCTATCCTATCCTATCCTATCCTATCCTATCCTATCCTATCCTATTCTATTCTTTATTCATCTATTCTATTCTATTCTATTCTTTATTCATCTATTTTATTCTATTCTTTATTCATGTGTTCTATTATATTCTATTCTATATTAATCTATTCTATTCTTTATTCATCTATTGTGTTCTATTCTATTCTATTCTTTATTCCTGTGTTCTATTTTATTCTATTCTATTCTTTATTCATGTGTTCTGTTCTGTTCTATTCTATTCTATTCTTTATTCTTCTATTCTATTCTATTCTATTCTATTCTATTCTATTCTATTCTATTCTACTCTACTCTACTCTACTCTACTCTACTCTATTCATTATTCTATTCTACTCTACTCTACTCTACTCTACTCTACTCTACTCTACTCTACTCTACTCTATTTAAAATTGCAGAAATATTCATTAATGATATGCAGACACCACCAGTGCTTATCATGAGCACATTTTGTCCTTTCTTGGCTACTTTCTACTTTGTCTACTATTGTCTACTGACCAGTGGAGATAACTCAGAAGTACCAGAAAAGCCGAATTCAGAATGGTTAAACTCCCATCAGGTAAAACTGATTGCAACCTTCGCTTCTTCTTTAATTTTCTTTAAACCATGGGCTGACACACAGATCCTGCAGTGTCACAAAACAGGGGGATCTTTACCCCCGCCCCCTCATCTCCAATTTAAATGATTTATCCCCAGAGGCTCACCATGAATTTTATAGGGCATAACTAACACCGATAAACCGACTTGATAAGGAGGCCTTATTAACCAACTGATGGGCCACTTGGTTTATAAATTCTTCCTTTTCTCAAATGCGGAAGGAAACGGGGAGTTGCATAATTAAGGGCATCAAAGGATGTGTTTGGGGGGGGGGGCTCTCTCTTTGAGCCATCTTGCAAGGAAAAGCTCAGATAGGGCAAAGGAAGCTCCAGGATGGCTGGAAAGTTAACAAAATACAGAATAACAGAGTTGGAAGGGACCTTGGAGATCTTCTAGTCTAATCCCCTGCTCAAGCAGGGGACCCTATACAATTTGAGATAAGCGGCTGTCCGGTCTCTTCTTAAAAACCTCCAGTGATGAAGCATCCACAACTTCTGAAGGCAACTTCTGTTCCACTGGTTAATTGTTCTCACTGTTAGGAAATTTCTCCTTAGTTCTAAGTTGTTTCTCTCCTTGATTAGTTTCCATCTATTATTTCTTGTCTTGCCTTCAAGTGCTTTGGAAAATAAGTTGCCCCCCTCGTCTTTGTGGCAGCCCCTTAAATATCGAAAAACTGCCACCATGTCACTCCAGTCCTTCTTTTCTCTAGGCTAGCCAGACCCAATTCCTGCAACCTTTCTTCATATATTTTAGTCTTCAAGCCTTCAATCATTCAATCAACCAAAGACATACATATAAACTGGGTGAAACCACACTCAATAGCAGCGACTGCGAGAGGGATCTTGGAGTCTTGGT
>JANHGD010007363.1:229928-253435 GCA_027560375.1 Imantodes cenchoa
GTTGGATAACCATTTGTCTGAAGTGGTGTAGGGTTTCCTGCCAAAGCAGGGGGTTGGACTAGAAGACCTCCAAGGTCTTCTCCAACTACGTTATTCTGTTTTCTGCCATGGTCTATTAAGAGCTTACAAAGCATCAAAAGGATCTCATTATTGCAAGATATCAGTCAGGAGAAGAGTATAAAAACATTTCAAGACATTGAATACACCCGTGATGGCAAACCTATGGGACGTGTGCCAGAGGTGGCATACAGAGCCCTCTCTGCGGGCATGTCAACCGTCGCCCCAGCCCAGCTCCATCATGCATCTGTGTACACCCCCTGCCAGCAAGCTAATCTTCAGGTTTCTGCCGCGCATGCGTGGGGAGTGGGCCGCATGCAGGGGATATGCGTGCACATGCTCGGGGATGTGTGCATGCATGGGCATTTGCATTATATTTTGGGGGCTTGCGCAGCGCCTCTGTGTCCTGTTTTAAATTCCAGATTGGTGCAGAAGGCCTTCCAGGTCCAGAATGGGGTGCAGTGGCATGCGCATATGCACGGAAGGCAGGACGCATGCTCAGGGGCAGGTGTACATGTGTGGGAGGCAATGCATGCGTAGGGTCATGCGTGCATTGCATTATGGATGTGGGTGCGTGCTTTCGGCACGCGATGACAAAAAGGTTAGCTATACCATAAAACCCAGTAAAGACAGTCATCAATAAGTGCAGAAAATATGACACACCAATGACTAAGAACTGACATCCCTCCAAAATTAATTAAAAAACAAGAAGAAAACTGGTCTGAGAGACTGCCAAGAGATCTACAACAATATTAGTTGTAGGCTAATATGTACTACATGTGACAACAGTCTCCCATATTCTTTATATGTCTGGGCTGTGGGGTAGTGTGGCAACACAGAAGCCTTCTTTTACAAAGAAAAGCATCCAGGTTCAGCTAGATTTTGTAAAAATTTGAATCAAATCTGACAATAGTATGTGAAAAAATGTGTTATGATTTGATTTTTTGCCATAATTCTGGCCAAAAAACTATTTCTCATGAAAACAACACTGTGTGTCACCAAAAATAGACCATACCCACAGTGAAGTGAAGTGGTAGCAGCATTATGTTTTGAGGCTGCTTTTCTTCAGTTGGAACTGTGGTTTCGTCAAGGTGGAAAGAATACCAGTCAATTTTGGCACTAAACCTTCAGGCTTCTGCTAATGCTGAAGATGAAGCATAATTTCACCTTTCAACAAAAGCGTATCTCCAAATCAGCAAAAGAATGGCTTACCAGAATAAGATCCAAAATTTTAGAATGGCCCAGCCAGAGTCCAGGCCTGAATCCAATTGAGAACCTGAAGAGAGCTGTGCATAGGAGATACCTTTGCAGTCTGACATATTTTGGAGTGCTTTTACAAGTAAGAGTAGGCAAAGATTCTCAAGGCAGTATGCTACACTGATAGACTCCTACCTCAAAAGACTGGATGCTGTCATAAAGTCAAAAAGTGCTTCAATAAAGTATTAGTTTAACACACGTATGCAGCCACATTATTGTAGTTTTTTATTGTTATTTCTCCCCCCACCCCCAAAAGGATTTCAGGTTTTTTTTCCAGTTGAATTATAAAGCTGAAAAAAGTTAAGTGATCTATCTTGGTCTGATTTTTTATATATATATATCTCAAAAATCTGGCATTTTAATTCGGTATGTGGACTTTCTATATCCACTGTAAGTTATAAGAAACTGTATTTATTGCAATGCCTTTCATGTTTAGTTGCTTTCGGGAAAAATCCATCCTTTGATATACATTGAAATGGAATAAATGTAGTCCAATTATTACTTTATTTTGAATTTGGAAGCATGGCATAGAAATGAGAAAGGCATGATTCAGAAACTTCAAGTTTTGGAAAAGGTGGCCTCCTGAATCACCAAGAAGGAAAGTACCATTTTGAATTTCTCCTTCTGACTATCCAACAATACTGGATAAAATCCCAGGGTCCATAAAATTGTTTCCTAATTCTAATTATACTTGTTAAGAAAAGAAAGTTTTAATCAAAAAAAAAAAAAGACAGCTCCTTTTCCTCACAACTTATAGGTTCAGCAGCTCTCCAAAAAGGAAATAGAGGATCTTTTGAGGAAAGGGGCTTATGGTGCTTTAATGGATGAAGAAGATGAAGGATCCAAATTTTGTGAAGAGGATATAGATCAAATTCTTCTGAGACGAACACACACAATCACAATTGAGTCTGAGGGAAAAGGCTCCACATTTGCAAAGGTCAGTAAAAAAGTTAATTTTCTAAATGAATCAGAATCATGTATCAATGATCTTTCCCATAGATAACCCCAGAATATAGTCTTATCCTTAAATTCCACTGTATCAGACACTAAAATAATGTTGTTCCAAATCAGAATCTAAGTAGTCTATTCACTGAATCCGTACAAATATGCAAATTGAAACATGAATATAATTTGAAATCAATTCCCCTTCTATAAAAAAAATTGGGTACTTTATAAGAAAGCCTTGTAGAAAAACAGAAGAATCTATAAAATATCTGGAATATCAAATTTCATACCTTAAAACAAACGTCAATGTCTGCTCAGTATATACAAGAAATAAGGTGTTTTAGAGAACCTGTATCTCTACTAAGAATGTTCAATGGGGAGCATTCAGGTATGTTTAAAGTATTATGACTTGCGTCTTAACACATGATATGGAGAACTACCTAGTAGCGATACACTTTGTGTCGAATATTTATTAGGAAGTTTTGTACAGTTCTTAAGGGAAAATAATTTATTTCACTGTATTCCAATGAATGTTCCCTATTACTGGTTTCAGAAGAAGGATGCAGTGATATATATGTTTAAAAGGCAGACATTTAGTTATTTCATTTGTTTCTGGCAGACAGGGATTTGTTATTGTTCTCATCTTGAGGATACTGCTGAATGAAAGCAGTAGTGTTGTACAGCTAGTCTAGCAGTATATGAAGCATTTAAAGTTGACATGTTTTGAATCCCATCACCCAATAAACACTTCTGGTAAAATCAGATCTTTGAAAATATTTCATGCACCTCTGGTCACTCTCTTTTTCTTTGGAATTCTGGTGATTCAGTACCTATTTTTATTTATCTTTCTGTTTTTATTTCTGTAGACATGCAAACACAGTTGAACAAACACAAAATAATTTTCATTGCGTAAATGTGTATATTGCAGCCTTTAATAAAACTATTATATTGTTTTGTTTTAGGCTAGTTTTGTTGCATCTGGTAACAGAACAGATATTTCTTTAGATGATCCTAATTTCTGGCAGAAATGGGCAAAAAAAGCTGAACTTGATATTGAAGCCTTAAATGGAAGGGTGAGGAATTTAAACTTACATGTTTTATTTGATTTGCTAAAATACATTTATTATTACTTTTTAAACAAAAATATATTTTTAATTTTTGTTACAGAACAATCTAGTTATTGATACTCCAAGAATAAGAAAGCAAACTAGATTATACAGTGCAGTCAAAGAAGATGAATTGATGGAATTTTCAGACCTCGAAAGTGATTCTGAAGAAAAACCTAGCATAAAACTTCGTAGGCCACAGGACAAATCCCAGGGATATGCAAGGAGTGAATGCTTTAGAGTAGAAAAAAATCTGTTGGTCTATGGGTAAGTAAAATGAACTGGAAAACCAAGCAGTATTCAAAGATTTATATTATTTGATCCTTTCTACTTATATAGGGCTGTAGCTTATTGCACAGAGAGACTGCAAATAGAAGTCTCATATGATATAACAGATGTCGTTTCTTGGAATACATTATTTTCTTCGACAGTGAACTGGAGGAACTTGGCTTGCATGCATTATTCTGAATTGTTATATTCTTCAATTTCCCATTCAATTATCCATTCATACCAACGCATCATTTCTAAACAAAATTAATTGTTAAAAATCATTCTAAAGTGAAAAATAATTCACTTTAGAAAATTATTTACAAAAAGTAAAAAAGTTTAAATGTTGTTCATGATGGCAATTATGATTATGCAACTTGGTAGAATCTCTAGAAAAAGAAGACTATAAACAGCTAAAATAATAATGATATACATTAATTAGTAAATAGCACAGATTTAATTAGCAGACTTTAATTTAATTTAATTTAATTAGATAAACAGGTACATTTTACTTAATTCTAAAAACTGATAAGATTCAGGGCCAATCATAATTGAACAAAGAGGGAATTCTGTTAATTAGAAGCTTGTCTTGAGAATATTCTTTCTCTGGTCATCAGATAGCAGAGCACATTGAAAAAGTGTCCCTACTAAATCATAGTTGACAGACATATAGTATATTTAAGAGAGCAGTTGCCACATATACTTTGTATTCTATTACAATGGTATTTGATGTACCTTCCGAACATATGTTTATGATAACCAAACACATATGTTTATGATAATCAAACCTCAGTCAGCTTTGGAGTGAGTCCAAATATCCTGTTTTCTTCCAACAGCACATGTAGCTATATATTTACCATATTTTCAAGGATAGATTATTGACTGGATGAATAGATTAAGAACCAAATGATTCAGAGTGCGCTTCTTAAAGTGGAAGTGTGCTACCATACATCTCAAGTTAGCTAATTCCAAACTTCCATAGAAGTGCGTTTACTGATTCCAACCACTTATTCTTACTCAGCTGATTCAGATCGGACATGAAGGACAGGAATTAGGAAGATATACGATGGAAAGCACTGTTTCAGACATTTTGTTCAACCACAGTGTCTGGGTCAAAGTATAAAAGAATAATTTTAACTTGTAAGCACCCTTGTGAGTGTGCTTGTAGTGTCCAAGAGTCTTATTTGTAGGAACAAAATTTAAAAGTCCCCTAACAACACAATATTATTTAGCTAGATGATTAGAGATGAGAATATGGAATCAGGGCTATAAAGGTACTCTTCTTCATTACCTTTACTGCTGCATGTTAGCACAGTGAATTTATCTTCAGATTTGATTTTCACTATTTATGGTCCAGCAATTTTGTGATACGTTTCATTGCCCATAGGCCTTCTGATGTCCAAAAAGCTTTCCAGACTTTACATTGGCAGAGATGTTAAGAGTGATTTAGTCAGCGATCCATTTAATCACGCTATTAATATTCAAGTTAGGGTCTCAGCAGAATTGCCATCCTTGTCACCAAGGCATTCAGGAATCTTTAACGTTACATAATTATGCCAAATTCTATGATCCTAATGGATCTCCCAGCCTATAGGAAGATTAAAAAAATCTGGCAGTTCTAATTTTATCAGGAAATGCTTAAACATGGCAAAAAGAGGATGACAACTCTCTTCACTTTTAGGCCATTTTCTTCCTATTCAAATGCAACCAGATGAAGAATATGTTCTGTTTCCTAACGTGCAGTCAGTGATCCATTAAAACAGTTCTGTAGTTTTCAATAGAATCCAGCACATCACAAGCCAGGAATCAAAAGCAGCCCTGAAATGAATGTTAAAATACCCATGGAGTGCATTATTGGCTTCTCCACTATCAGAAGTCACCATGACTAATTCAAGAAATAGTGGAATGGTCAATACATAAACATATGTTTCTATAGCCTAATACTAGGACACACACCTCTAAAACCAGCAACAGAGTTGAATGGCCTGCTGGTTAAAGATCATCTGTGGATCACAACCATTCTCTCTCCCCACCCTCCAATTTATGCTGGTATTCCCAAGATAGGCAGTGCTGGGTCAAATCAACTGGTTTTATTAATGCACACCAAGTGAGCTCTCTTTTTTGTGGATTATTTTGGGTTGATCTGGCATTCACTAACAGTGCTGCCAGACTAAAAACTAATTGACAGGTAACTGTATTCTGGAATATGGGAGAGAAATACACTGATAGCACATTTCAACCAATATGCATAGTGCAAAACACCAATCCTACCCATCTCAGTTTAGATTGTACAGCTCCATTTCTTCTCCACCCATCTCTCCAGATAAATTCAGCATCAACGAGCTGCAATAGATAAGGCAACCATTCTGCAAATATCATACACAGTATCTCCCTCATCAGCCTTCTCCAACCTGGCATCTAATATACATGTTTAGGCTGCCACTCTTACAATTTTGTCAGTGGTAAAATTGAGGCAACTACTGTAAAAACCTAGATTTTCTTTCAAGCCATTTAGAAAATCCAATGATTAAAAATATAATTGCATGACCATAAATAATACAATTATTACCTAATCGTATACTAGAAATTCTTAAACTCATTAACAAAAGTAGTTTTCCCTTTTTAAAAGAAACCTGCTTCTGTTACCATCATTCCCAAGATCTTGTACCATGTAGTCCTTAATTTATTGTCATGGTTGGGCCTGGAATTTTGGTAATCAAGTTGGCTATATATGACCTGGTTTGATTTTATGACTGTTTTTCAGTGAAGTGAGTTATAACTGTTGTTAAGCAAACCAGATGGTCGTTAAAGGAAACTAACATCTACAATTGGTATTTTCTGTCAGTTTTTGCCAGAAAATGGGAAAAGCCATAACAAATTGTGATATAGTATGCCGCAACTGATTGTAAATGTGAGCAGGTTGCCAAGCATGTGAAATAAGATCATGTGACTGCAGGGGGGCGGTATGGCAGTTTACAATCGTTAGAAGTACTTTATAGGCTGTAAAGCATCCATTCTGAGGCCATCATAACTTCAAGCATTTGCTAAGCAGTGGTAATTAAGCAACAACTATCTGTAAACAAAAAAAACCCTATAACACAGAGTCGTGGTGGCGCAGTGGTTAGAGTGCAGTAGTGCAGGCTACCTCTGCTGACTGCAGCTGACTGCAATTTGGCAATTCAAATTTCACCAGGCTCAAGGTTGACTCAGCCTTCCATCCTTCCGAAGTCGGTAAAATGAGGACCCAGATTGTTGGGGGCAATATACTGACTTTGTAAACTGCTTAGAGAGGGTTGTGAAGCATTATGAAGCAGTATATAAGTCTAAGTCCTATTGCTATTATGTTAGAGGTGTTTATGATAGGAATGGACAGGTAGTTAAAATATCAGATTTTGTGCAGCATTTATAGTTAAGTAAATTCATATTTCTGAAAATTTGATAATTTTCAAATTAACGTTATGCTCCCATCCTTTGTTATATTATTGAATTTAGCAAAACTGCCTTAGTGAATGATACTAGGATGGTATTAAATGTCTCTGTCTTAGGTTTTGTTCCTGTGAAGAGCTAGTACAGATAGAATATTACAGAAATGAATTCAAATTCATGTTAAAATCATAAAATTGCAGAAATTGCTCTGGGATATGAACTTCTATTCAGAATTTATGAGAGCCATTTACATTAAACATGTGCATTTTATTTTTTCCACTATAATAAAATATTAGTGACTTGCTATTTGCTTAATAAGATAACTTACACACACAAAATACATATGTACATATTTTAATACAAAAATTCTACAGTATAAGTAGTCCTTGACTTATGACTGCAATTGAGCCCAGAATTATGCTCGTCTGTTATGACAGTTGTTAAGTGAAACACCCACATGATCGCCTTGCTCAATTACCACAATCCCTGCTCTCTTCATTGCTGCCATTAAACAGCATGCGATGCCTTGGATTGGGAGAGTAGGTCTAGAAGGCCTGTCCCAGGCTCAGGCCCACACTGCAGCATCTTATTAGGCCATACATGGCCTGTCCCAGGCCTCCTCAGGCCTCTCCTGCACTGAGGCACCCTGCTTCCCACCCTGCCGGGACCCACATCCTTTGGTCTCCTCTACCTCCCCCCATCATGGTTTGGTCTATTTAACCTTTTTGGAAGATTGCCTTTGGAAAAGAGAAGTGGCCATAACGGTAGACAGATTTTCAAGTGCCTGAATTTTGTTCACATAACTGCAGGAGTGCTGTAGTGGCTATAACTTTGAGTAGATGTCCCTTCATTCAGTGTCATCGTAAATTTTTAACAGTTGCTGAACAGATAGTTGTAAGTTAGGGTTACCTGTAGTGCCAAAATGTGATTTACTTTTTTTTAATATAGTTGGGGACGATGGACTGATATCCTTCTACATGGACGTTATAAGCGTCAGCTAACTGAGCAAGATGTGGAAACTATTTGCCGAACTATCCTTGTATACTGTCTCAATCATTATAAAGGGGATGAGAATATCAAAAGTTTTATCTGGGATTTGATTACTCCAACTGCAGATGGACAAACCCGGGCCTTAGTTAATCATTCTGGTATGTTATCTGCATCTTATTTCATTTCAAGTGCTGTTGAAGCCATAAAACATTTCTTTAAATCCATTGAGCAGTATTCTGTGATCTTGAACAAAGCAAGTATAGATTGTACATTTATGTGAAATGTGTTTCAATCTTATTGTTGTTAATCTTACTCTGTGTCACTAGGAATTACATGTTAGTGTCTTCATCTGATATATCAATGCTAAAAGTCCCTCTCCAAGGTTTATCTTGGCCATTTCTATAATGAGTATGTAAAAGTCCAGAGGTATCACTGTTCTTTTGTAAGTTAAATGTGGGAAACTAACTAGCATTATGACAGACAATTGGTGTGTCTGGTTCATTACAGAAAAAGACAATAAGTGGAACCAAATTTGTTGTCACTAAGCAATGCAGTTGTAAAGCACAACATCATGTGGCCATACCACTTAGCGAAGGAAATTCTGGTACTTCCAGTTGGTGTAGTTAAGCGAATCCCATGACACTGTTAAGCACAATGTCATGTCACCATTTGTGACCTTCTGCCATCTTCCCCATTGAACTTGCTTGCGGAAAGCTGGCAAATGGCAATCACACAGCACTGGTCACGGAGTACCGAGATCTCAATCATATGACTGCAGATATGTTGTGACAGCCATAGGTACAAGGATTGGTTGTAAGTACCACTCATTCAATGCTGTTCTAAGTTTGAAAAGTCCCTGACTGAGTGGTCATTAAGCAAGGTTATCTGTACTCTGAATGGCAATAGCTCTTAAAATATGCATATAGAATCTTTCTTGGCTGTATAAGTAGATGCTAAAGTTCAAAGTTAAAATCCTTTCTGTGCAAAAAAAGATGTTTTCCAATTGAGTTGCTACTTCAATATTTTCCTCCAGTTAATAAATTTAAACATTGTGATTACATATACTTTGTTGGAAAAACATGTGAAGTTTCAAATATATTAATTGATGGACCTCTTTTAGAAATTTCAGCCAAATATTTCCTGCATTTGTTGTTCAATCCTGTACATCAGCTTAGAGGTATTTTGGCCACTCCTCTTATTGAACTGCTTCATCTGATTTTTGGACTGCCTTACATGAACTGCTCATTAAAGTCCCAATAGTTCAATTTGGTGAAGATTAAAGCTTTGATTTGGCCATTCAAAAAATGAAATTAATTCTACTTCTGCTTTTCTATTATAGTTTTATCTGTGTATTTAGTATTATTGTCCTTTATGACCTATATTCATTTAAGATTCAACTCATGGACAATTATAGACATTACCTTGTACAACGTATAGTACAAGCCATAGTCCATTGTCCTCTCAGTTATAGCAATCTCAGTCCTGAATTTGCAAAAGGATCCCAAACTATATTTCCACCATGATGCTTCATGGTTAGGTTCTTTCATTGGAATGAACTATTTTCTCTAAAATGAACTATTGGAATAAACTGCTGGCTCATTTAGGGTTTTATACATACATACATACATACATACATACATATATATAAGATGGATGCCATACACTTTTATGAGAAAAGAGGTTTTATCCATTATACCTTTACTTGCATACTACTTTTCTTAAATATTTTCCTAACAGTAGACCGATGAATACTGATATCAGATATGCTTGTCTGAGGAGACTGACTGTGGCCATAAAATATAAAATGTTTTAATAGGGAATGGGTTCTCCAATTCATATAGGATGCTCATCTCATTTACAGGAACATATGAGTTTACCTCCCCTGTTAAAATATTTGATTATCCTTGAACATCATAAACTTTTTCCAACAAAGACAGTGAATATTGACTCAGTTCTGTATATTCAGTAAAAACATAACACCGTACAGTTAATCAAGATGCTTGTTAAAGAGAGATCCAACCTGGAACTATGGACAAATTTCCTGACAGTGAGAATAATTAATCAGGGGAATTGCTTGTCTCCCAGAGTTGTTGGTACTCCATTGCTGGCAGTTTTCAAGAGAAAACTGGATAACCATTTGTCCAGGATGGTATAAGGTTTGCTGCCTTGGGCATGAGGTTGGACTAGAAAAACCCAAGTTCCCTTCCAGCTCTATGATTCTATGATTGTTTATTTAATCAGAATCTCTCAGATACTGTATTTTCGGAGTATAAGACACACCTTTTTCTTCCCTAAAAGAGGCTGAAAATTTGGGTGCGTCTTATACTCCTAATGTAGCTTTTTTGAAGCTTTTTTTCCCAGCCCTTAACAAGGTGCTAACAATTTTCCCCGCTTCCTACTCCCTCTGAAGGAGTTTTTTTTCCAGCCCTAAGTCTTTGCAGGCTTGTTTTCATTCCTACTCCTACTGAAAAAGGTTTTTTCAGCCCTAATGAGGTGCTAACAATTTTCCCGGCTTGCAGCATTTTTTTATTCCTACTCCCTCCAAAGTAGTTTTTTCCAGCTCTAAGTCTTTGCAAGCTTGTTTCCACTCCTACTCCCTTCAAAGAAGATTTTTTTCAGCCCTAACCAGGGGATAAAATAATGTGCATCTTATACTCCGGTGTATATTATACTCTGAAAAATACAGTAATTCTAAAGGGTTCATGAAGTTTCATTGTATCTACTGCATAAAAATCCTCAATCTCAGAACCCTAAGTGTAATCTTTTCTCTGTAAAATGCCATTTTGTTTTAATTGCAAATGATTAAAATTGCTGCTTAGCTATTATATTTCCCTTGTGCATTAAATAAGCTTTTTGTACCAGCATATGTTGCGCAGTTTTTTGCATTTGCTTCTGTGTGGGAGAAGGTCACTGGATTGTTCTAAGTGAGCAGTTTGATTCAGAGTTGCTGAAAGGCTATAACATTATTTTAAGTTCATAGGCAGAATAATGGGATGTAAACATTGAGCATGATCCAGACACAGTGAAACATTATCATCTCTTACGTCATGTTAATGGAACTGAAATACTTTTAACTTTGGCACATATTCAGCTAATGTATGAAATTCTACAATATCTTTAAATTACATATATGTAGAATATGCTGTAACATGTTTGTGTTATTCTGCAACTAGCACCTTTCATAATTTGCAACACAATTCTAGCTATGCCTATTCAGAAACTGAGTTAAAACAGGATTAACACCCAGGTAAGTGCGTAGGATTTTAAGCAGAGTGCATAGGAGGGTAAATTTTACAATAGCGTTCTGTGGTTTTCTAATTGTTTTCAATTACTGCATAGTGCCTTTAACTATGATACTGTCATCATAGAATGGAGTAATGTAAAGTATGACCTAGTTTTCTAGAAGTCCATACCATAATGATAAAGGGCTGTGAGAAAGTGATTTCACAGACAGATGGCCTCCTTTGACATGGTGTCAGAGTTAATGCTGAAAAACCATGCATGTGTACATTTCTTAGGCTTGTCTGCTCCAGTGCCCCGGGGGAGAAAAGGCAAAAAAGTAAAAGCTCAGAGTTCACAACCAGTGCTTCAGAATGCTGACTGGCTAGCCAGCTGTAATCCAGATGCCTTGTTTCAGGAGGACAGCTATAAGAAACATCTCAAACATCACTGTAATAAGTAAGTTAATCCATTAAATTAATTTGACCCATTTTTACTTGAACTTGAATGTTTCATGGAATTCAAATTGTAGGACCATAATATAGGTCATGTAGACTACTATAAGGATAATCCTTAAATTATGCTTCATCATTGTCATTATTTAATAGTATAGTCACATACACATTCTTATTTTGGTTAATGCCTAACATTTTGCTTAAGATACAGATTACTGTTTGTCTTCTCAATGTGATCAATTTAAGTTGCTGTCAGTATTTAAAATGTGGTTGGTCTTAGTTCATTGAATTATTGGAACTTATTTTTTCATGAGCCTGGTGTGTGGTATTTAATCCTTACATGCTATTCAAATAAAGTGTTAAATTATATTACATGTTCTATGGCCATTATGAGGTGAGATAAGGGACAGGCTGTAACTTTAATCATATTTATTGTGAAATTATCCCTGTTGGAAATGTTGCGATTTTGAAAAACATATGTGATAAAAAAGGATATAATTATTGATGGTATTCAGGGCTTAGCTGCCTGATGAAAATGAATCATGAGCAATAAAAGACGTTTAGTTCATGTTCCTCATAATTTATGTATTAGGAAGTATATTGTTTTTTTAAAACGTATGTCCATCATAAAAGTCTATTCTCAAATCATAATTTTTAATTGTAGTTACATATTGTAATTCATTTATTGTGTAATATATTATTATTATTGTACTGGCAATGGTTATTGCTTTTGTGCATTTTCTTGACCTTCTGGAAGACTGTTAAGACCTGGTTTTTTCCTCCTGCTTAGGGCCAGGGTATTAGAGGAGCCCTAAAAACATCTGTCAATTTTGCAAGTTTATGATATGGCATAAGGGCTTTTTTGTAGTGGATATTTTTGTTTGGTTTGAGCGGCTTATTTTATATGGTTTCTCTTATATTTTTTCCTTATAAACTGCTTTTTAATCACTCAAAATTATGTATTTAAGATGGATTGCCATTTAACATTTCTAAATAGGCTTCTTAAAAAGTTGCTTTGAACAAAGTGATTAATACATTCATTAAAAAAATTTACAATTACATCTTCTGTAAAAGATAACATGGTCAGGATAGTCTGGCCATCCCTTTTACAATCATCTTCCTCCCTCTACCCTCCTTCTCCCTTCCTCCCCACCACCTCTCCCTCATATTCTTTCTCTTTAGACTTATAGGCTGACCAACTCAACATTGACAATGTGTGACAGATATTTTTTTAAAAAAATGCAATATCTAGAAATAAAAAAGGAAATACAACAATGGTTTTTTTTATATTTTACATCAGCAAATATTGCAGGCTATATTCAATTGGATAGCATGATCCCAAGTGAACTTTTTACTTTGAAGTTGTAAATAATTGAAAAGATGTGTGAAAGGAAAGAAAGAAGTACACAAAACTAGAAGGACAATATAATTCCAAAAGGTTCCATTAAATTAATATTAAACTATTACTATTAAACTATTACTTATGTTTAAACTATATTTAAACATAAATTTTTAATATTAAATTTATGTGTAGAAACGGCTTGTTTTTGGCTAAATACAAGATGGCCAACTCCTTGAAGTTGGAGGACTGGTTCTTTCTTAACTAAGTTACTTATTAGAATTTTGAACCCAGCAATGCTGAACTCTAATTTCTTCCATATTGGTATGTACTTGACCAGTTGAAGAACCCTTGCAGTTGTGGTTGTTAAAGTCCACTAAGTCTCTGGAGTATTTTATTTTTTTAAGACAGAAATGCCAGTTATTTGCCAGGGACAGTTGAAGTCTAAGAGCAGCACAGCTATTTAAGCTAGTATCACATAATTTTCTCTATACAAAGACAAATCCACCTTCAGGAAGGTGTTGAAGACCTGCATTTTTCCACAGGCCGTGTTAATGGAGTTCTGGCATGGTTATGTGGGATCTGTAGCTGTGAGACTTTTATTGGAGCCTCTGTTGTCTTTTTTGTTCTTTTTCTTTAAATTGTATTATTGTTTTCATGTTTGTTTCTTATCCAGAATTTGTCTGGTAGATGGACAGACATGTACATTTGTTTCATTTATTAATTGATAGTAAATATTATATAAGGCAGCTATTAAATAAGCTGTGTTCTTTCTTTTAGAAGGTTCTTCACTATGTTGAAAATTGTTTTGCATTTGTGTAGAATGATTTCTAGATTAGAAACAGTGTCTCAGATATTGCTTTTTATTCTGTAGGCATACTACATGTCCCAAAGATTCTTACTATATTACAGATGCTTTACGGTGTCTTATTACCATGCAGAAAGGGCTGGGATAGAAGCTGCAGGGGTGTTGCTCAAACTACTAGATATATATGGCTAACCAAGTGAAAGGCAGGAATACCTTTGGGCTTTTTCCCCAGTTGGACAACATTATTCTGTGGGGATGAGGAGCTTCAGAAAACGGAGGGTGGGAGATGTGGCGCACATATTGCCAGCTCACGTCATTAGTCTTTCAAGTAGAATATGCTTTTAATAGTTTTCTAGCATCATTGAGAATGGAAGAGAGTAGATGTTTAATTACATCCATTTGGTCTTTGGGTATGAATATAGGATTATGGCTCCAAAATAAATGTTTATATTCTTTTAGAGGAATTACACAGTGAAGCTATATGGTATATTCTGTTGTTTTCTAAGGTAATAAGAGAAGTAAATTTGGCAAAAACTTTTTACAAAATAATTTCTTAAGAAAACACTGACTTTTTCCTATTTTTTAAAGCAAAGGTTTGTGTAATCTAACAAGTCTTAACATTCCATGCTGGGGGTTTATTGTAAGGTAGTAAAACCAGATTTTATATCTCGTTTATTCCTACAACTTCTGATGTGCTTCCAAAAATGGTATTAAGGCAGCAGCTGAGGAAATTTTATGAGATAATGAAGCAGAACAGTTACTGAAAGCCATCTGCTCAGTTGTTTACAAACTTGCTTCAATACTTCAGAGGCAGTGGTAGAGTACGTGTCTAAACTTCACAAGCTGCACTAGGTAGAACTAAATGAAATGCGCCTGGGTTGGGCTGAGCTCGATCCCTCTCTGTGCAGTCTAAGCGGTTGCCAGGCAGGCCTGTTGGAAGCCAGCAGAAAGCACCACACAGAGGTGATTATGTGCCACCATCTGTCACGCTTCAAGCCTACCATACAGCATGGCTAATCAGCCTTGGCAGGATGATGGATGAACAGCAGCAGCTGCCAAAAGCCACTGTTGGCAAACAGTCCTGAAGTTAAGAACTTTTTCCCCTCTCTGTTTTCCTCTCCAGGGTCCTGCTGCGTGTCCGCATGCTGTACTATCTGAGGCAAGAAGTTATAGGGGACCAAGCTGACAAGATCTTAGAGGGCTCTGATTCAAGGTTAGTGCAAATTCAAGTTTATTTGTGCTTCATGATCATGGTTCATGTGAATATTTATTTACGATCATTAAAAAGTTAAAGATTAAACATATCTGTTTATGCTCTTTTATTATACTGCTGCATATTTTAGTTGTTCATTAAGCATGAAGAATTGTTAATTTCATGAAATAAACTACTTCAGCAGAATATCAGTGAACAATTTTAATTTATAAATCTAATGTAAAGATTTAAAGTGGAAGAAAGTATACCATTTGGGGAGTTTTTTACATTCTTAATTTTTTGTTTAGTTACAGTTATACAAGTTTGATCTTTTGATACTTATGCCAGCATCTAAAATTATTTGGAAATGCTAACTCTTTTTTTAGTGAGATTGATATTTGGATTCCTGAACCATTTCATGCAGAGGTTCCTATGGATTGGTGGGATAAAGAGGCAGATAAATCTCTTTTAATTGGAGTATTCAAACATGGTGAGTTATGTCATACTTTGAACAGAGCTTCTTGGTAAAGCTTTCTGTTATACCAATATTCAGTCATAATATTAACAAGTATAGTTCCAAAGAACTGTTGGCTTCTGTTCCCTTTTTTCCTTCTGCATTAAAAAAAATGTATTCGAGTTGTAAATATCAGATGCTGTTTTTAAATGTTTGCAGAATATTTCAGAAGAAAACATTACTTTCTTGGCTGTAAATAACACAAAACCATATTTGTTTAAATAATAGCCAAATAGTTTTACAGTTCTCCATAAACTCTGCTTCCAACATTGTTCACTTACTAATTCTGCCAGTTAGTGTCAAAGTGGATGTGGGCTTAACCTCTGCTATTAATCTGTACAAGTGCCTCCTGGGCTTCGTTCCAAGCAATATTTCACAAATGTCAGTGCTGAAAACTATGGGCTCCCTTGAGTGGGATGCAGCCTTGTTAACTTTGAAAGACTAGGGAAGTGGAGTTGGCATGCTATATACAGTGGGCAAATCCTGATTATAATCCCAATTCTCTGGAGTTCCGGTGCAGCATTCTCAGTAGCCCAGATTGTCTAAAGGAGAGAATGAAGGCTTATAAAATCTTTCATGATTACAATTTGGCTTGACACTGTTCAGCAGTTAAGGAGAGTGTATTGTGGAATAAATCCTAATTGAATTGTGCTGCTCTGCCTATATACAGGAGTTCTGTTGTGGGCTCAACTAAGGCAAGTCTAGCCTAAAAACCACGCTGATGCTACACATTGTTGAGATCTGCCATTTTCCATCTAGTCAATGTGGTCAGTAAGAAAAAAACAGCAGTCTGAAAACTATGATGGGATCAGTATCATATTACAGACAGGCATCATCCTACATATTTCCCTATGTATATATCTCCAGCATAATGCCCTGGTTTCATTGTGACCAGAACAACCAAAAGAAGGTAGTTTGGTTGCATGTATTGGAAGAAAGGCAACTCATAAACACTTTTCTCTAGGTGTTCAGTATAAATATTTATCATATTTCTCTTTCTCTTCTATCATTTATTCACACATTTTTGGGGATCTTTCTTCTTTTTCGGGATATCATTGCTTGAAGGGGTTTTTAAGATAAGGTTTTCTTTGTTTATGATCAGTATAGAAGTATAATCTATAAGGATTCTTGTTGATAGATATTGGTCTTTTTATGTTTATATGAATGCAGGCTATGAGAAGTACAATTCTATGAGAGCAGACTCTACTCTATGTTTTTTGGAACGGGTTGGCATGCCTGATGCCAAGGCCATTGCTGCTGAGCAGAGAGGGACAGATCTATTAACAGATGGTGGCGATGGGTAAGCAGGACATTATAAAAAAATTAATAAACTTGTACTGTAATGTGTGTGCTGGCCTGACTTCACCTATTGCATCACATTTGTGGATTCTCATATATAGGAATGTTTCAAAATAATGTTTATGTTGAGGACAATAAAAAAATAATCATTTTTATTGTAACAATAGGAATTGCTGAGAAGGATTTCCTTTTGCTTCAGTATTCCTTTTTTATTGTCTTATCATATGCTGCATAATAAGTATTGGAAAATGATTTCAGTTATTAGCTCTGATATTTTCTGGATTTTATTTCATTTAGAGGTGATTTTGATAGAGAAGATGAAGATCCGGAATATAAACCAACCAGAATTCCATTCAAGGATGAAATTGATGTAAGATGTTATAATTTATAATATACATGCTTTATCACTAGGTTATTTTGAAATAGTGTGATTTCCATGATTGCTTGTGTTGGAATTTAATTCTTGTGCTTCCTTGAAACACTATTATTCATTACATTTTCTTTTTTGTCAAAGGAATTTGCAAACTCACCCTCTGACAAGGAAGAATCTCTAGAACTCCATGCAGGTAAGATTTTGGAAAACCTTCGTGATTAATGGAAGAAAAAAGAGGATTATGATAAAAATGTGATCCGATGTATTAAAGTTTGCTTGTAGTTGTGCTATAGAATATGTGAAAACTATATTTCCAACTGTATACAAAATCGCATAAAGTGGATTGAGTATGTTTATTACTCTTTGGGTTATCTACCATTGGAATACTGTTAAGAAAATTGTTCATGGTAGTAATTCAAAGGCCTTTTCATGAAATTTCCTTTAACTCGGAGGGATTTATTATCAAAGTGTTTTTGTTACCTGTTTTTATGATGATACTTTGCGAGCTAGTATTTGTCTTTAATTATGAATACCTCTTATCTACCTTATAATATTCTCCAGGCAAGCACAGTGAAAATAGTGCTGATTTTGGTCAACTCTACTGGCCAAGCACTTCAACTTTGACTACTCGCTTGCGCCGTCTCATTACTGCCTATCAACGTAGTTATAAAAGGCAACAAATGAGGCAAGAAGCACTAATGAAGACTGACAGGCGCCGACGGAGACCTCGTGAAGAAGTGAGAGCACTGGAAGCAGAAAGAGAAGCTATAATAACAGAAAAACGTCAAAAGTAAGTTTCTTAAGGCTTCCTCATAGAAATGAGCCTTGCAACATAAATTACTGTCTTTAGAATGCAAACGGATATTCAGTTGGACTTTTGGAAGTATCCTGATATACTAATCTCTTTGTTTTTAGATGGACAAGAAGAGAGGAAGCAGATTTTTATCGTGTTGTATCTACTTTTGGCGTTATTTTTGATCCGATAAAGCAACAGTTTGATTGGAACCAGTTCAGAGCTTTTGCCAGACTTGATAAGAAATCTGATGAAAGTTTGGAGAAGTACTTCAGTTGTTTTGTAGCTATGTGCAGGCGAGTGTGTCGAATGCCAGCCAAACCAGATGAAGGCAAGCCCATTGTTTTCCATGATACTAAAAGATACTTTAGATAGTTTAAGATATTTAAGGATCCATGTTTATTTTCCCTTTTACCCTTTCCTTTTTTCCAGTAGTTGTGATCACACATGCTGTAAGTTTGGAACTGCAGCATTCTAATTAAATAAAATTAGAAAAAAATACCATATTAAAGATCTTTAATTTTTTTTAAATGTCAATAAAAACTGCCTTCAAGCTTCAGGTATTGAAGGTTGAGCTTATTATAGGCATCCTTGCTCCTACTAGACTTTTAACACTCAAAGGAGTGGATGCATTCTTCTGTAGAACAGTTGTGACTAATAATAGACTCTTGAGGAGTGCTACTCCCTTCTCTAAACTATCACATAGACTTAGGGATTATCTATTTATTTACTATTTTTGTTAGAGTTATATCCTGGCTTTCCTTTAGGAGATTGAGGCAGAAACAATATTATTTCTCTTCCACGTTTCCCCCACAATATTCCTGTGAGATAATTTGAGCTGAAAGAAAGTATCTGATACAAAGTCACCCACTGCTAAGAATGGACTTGAACCTCTCCAGTGCTAGTCCAACATTTTGACCACTATGCTACACTATATTTCAGTAAAGGATAAAAATGAAAATACACAGCAACTGATTCTAACACTTTAGCAACTGAGCTGGGCCCTTAAGATCCCAAGCCAAGTTTGAAACAATTAAGAGCAATTGAGATTCTCTGCATTTGCAGAGAATAACTATAAGTACATGTGCTTTACTTGGGGGGCAGGGTTGCTGATTTATTATGCAGGTTTATTTCAATTTGGGAATTATTTGAAACCCAATGATAATATTATACAACTTTTAAAAAACCTCTCAAAATCAAATAGCATAGAATATTACTCGATATGTAATTTTAAAACTTTCCTAATTTCTGTGTACTCCTTTTTTCCTTATAGAACCTCCTGATCTTTCTTCTGTGATTGAACCTATCACTGAAGAACGTGCTTCTAGAACTTTGTACCGTATAGAACTGTTGAGAAAAGTCCGAGAGCAGGTTCTCCATCACCCACTATTGGCAGAGAGACTAAAATTGTGTCAGCCAAGTTTGGATTTACCAGAATGGTGGGAGTGTGGCAAACACGATAAAGATTTATTGATTGGAGCTGCTAAACATGGAGTCAGCAGGACAGATTATCACATTTTAAATGATCCTGAACTTTCTTTTCTTGATTCTCATAAAATTTTTGCTCAAAATAGAGGTGGTGGTAATCTAACTACCATATTAAATCCACTGGGTGTTTGCTGTGGTCAGTCAATGTCTATTATCCCAACCTCACTAGTACAAGATGAAAAACCTACAGAACAAGCTGAGGGTAAAGTGGAAGGAGCTGAAAAAGAAGAGTCTGGCAATAAGGAGGGGGAAGAGGAGGAGGAAGAGACAGCAGATGTTGCAGTAAAAAGTGATAAGGAAGAGGCTGAGGTTGAGGTTGGTCCTGTAAAATGTGAAATAAAAGATACAGAACTGAGTACAGAAGTTGATCCTAAATCAATTTCTGAAAAAGGTTCGGAAGATGATGAAGAAGAAAAACTTGATGATGATGACAAGTCAGAAGAATCTTCACAACCTGAAGGTAATTGTAGACGCAACCTGAATTAACAATTATTTTGACTATACTTGGCACACCAAATCTTAGCAGTTCTTTCAGTGGACTTAAGATTCTCAAGTCTGATCTCACTCAAAACTTTTTAAAGTGCAGTACTAGGAATTCAAGACTTTAGTCATTTTCTTTTCAATAAACCTTTCCACATTTATTTTTCTACCAAGGAATTTCTACATCTGTCTACAAATCCTTATGTGTTATATAAGATTATGTACCATGTTCTTAAGACACTTGCCAAGACTGTTTAACCTCATAATTGCTTTCTGAAAACTAAGCACATGCTTAATCAACAACATTGCTGTGCTGTTGTAAAGAAAGATAAGTAGGAATGAACAAGAGAGCTTGAGAATACAGTTTGATAGCTACTGTTTTATTTGGTTCTAAGAAATAAAGGGTACCATGTAAATGGTTTAGAAATAGCACTGTCATCTGTATTATTTGCTTTGAACTGCAATAAAATAGAATATAAAACAACAAAATTATATAATCCAAGTAAGTCAGAAAGCATCCTAGAAAATTATTGTGATTTTATTAAATACCATAAATTTTACTAAAAATTTATAATTTTTCTAAGAGAATTTCTTAAATTTTTTCCTTGTAACTTCACCTCAGAAATTTATTTATTTATTTATTTATTTATTTATTTATTTATTTATTTATTTATTTATTTATTTGTTAGTGCTTATATGCCATCCAACTGAACGGAGACTCTGGGCAGCGTACAGCATGAAAAAAAAAGTAACAATAAAAGCAATATACACAATACAATAAAAATAGTTGAACAATTTAAAACTATAACACCCCCCCAATTTAGACACTTGTCTGAAGTGATGTAGAGTTTCCTGCCTAAGCAGGGGGCTGGACTAGAAGACCTCTAAGGTCCTTTCCAACTCTGTTGTTCTATTCTATTCTAAATATTGGAACAGTGCTATTTTATTGTGCTATTTTATTGTCAGTTGGACTAAAGAGAAATTTCCTAAGGGTAATACCAATCAAGTTGGCCACACCCACACTGTCACATGACCCATTTTCCATACAAAACACCGGGAGCCACAAAATCTGGGTAGGTGTGGCTGGGGTGGGGGTCATGTGAGATTGGCTGGCAGTGACATTGAGTTGGCCACGCCTACCCAGTCACATGTTCCACCAAGCCACGCCCACCAAGCCATGCCCACAGAACCAGTAGTAAAAAATTTTTGAATCCCACCACTGCTCTGTACAGCATGATAACGCCATTGTAGAGAAATGATTATTAGGAACAGGGTATTATTTGGGCTTTTGTTGTTGTTGTGTTCGTTTATTAGTCTCACGGTTAATATTCTGCCATTTTCTGAACATTCTGTTGGCCACAAAATAAAAACTTTATAATTTTCCTCTGCATTTTCATAGCTAAAATATATAGGATTCAGCATCTCCTCATTATCAGTTTTACCTGAAGAAATTACCACTGTGGGTCTCTGAGCTTCTCTGCAAAGTGCTGATATTTCAGATCAGAATGAGTAAAACAGCTTTGGAGGTTTCACTTGCATAAATTTCCATCAGCTCCTGGTGATGCCCATAAGTCTCTCTTGATTAAGCTCCAGGACTTGCAAACAGAAGTCCTAGAGCTTCCAGAGCTCCTTGAAAGGTCACTAACTTCAGTTCTGAACCTCAATATCATCCTCATAATGAGTACTGAAGACAAAGGAATTATTGGGGTTCTTGGGTCATGTGATTCTGTATGTTTGGGCAAATGTTTACAGAGAATATTTTGTTCTCAATAACCATCCTATTTTTAACTTGTCCAAGTGTATATTCACTTTTATATATGCTGCTCAGGGACACACATGCTCACACACACCTCTTTTTCTCCATTAAAAAATATTACTAGGGGTGTTGTGAAGCACGTACAGTGGTACATTGCCTTCCCTTCAACATATTTGAACGGCAATCAAGGCCATCATTCATATAACGGTTAGAATTTCTGGCAGCATTTGAAATACTAGGCACTTTTGCAAGTTAGCTTCATAATTGCACTGTTGAAGGTGTATCAGAAAACCCAGTAGTGATTAGAAAAATTAATATCACTGTTGCACTTACTATGCAACTGGATACCTCCTGCATAATTTCATGTTGTGGTATTTCACATATCTTAGTGAACAGGCATGTGTTAGTGAACAAACTCAATCATGCAAGTGTGTCATTCCACAAGGGGGAATTATGTAGCTTGGTGATGTCCTCTATTTGTCAACATTGAAGCAACTTAACCCCTGGGAGATGTATTTATTTTCTATTAGGCAGGACATTTTTGTACATCTTCTCATTCTTAACCAAGTTTATAGTGAAGATAAACTCTGCTAATGAGACGTGACGGTTTCACATCCAAGCTTTGGCCCTCTCTAATGGGATTATGTTCACCTCGTAAGACATTGAGACTTACTGATCCTGCTCAAGGATATCTGCACCACCTAGAACAGGAGTGTCAAACTCACGTCGTCATGGTGGCATCACGTGACATATCAGGACTTTTTTCCCTTTGGTTAAATCGGGCGTGGGCAACGGCCAGCACATGATGCATCCGGCCCGCGGGTCTCAAGTTTGACAGCCCTGATCTAGACCTTTGAAGCTTCAAGGATTGAGTCACAACTGGCCTTTCTGCAGTAATAGAAGATATTCTCTTGACATAAAGGAAGCCATCTATGGAGAAGTCCTGTCCGATTCTTCACAAACACACGGAGGGAGAGCACTTCCATCATTCCCCAGTTTTCCTAGCTGGCCATACTATTTTTGTTAATATTGAAATGAGGTGAATGGTTTGTGTCCTTCAGTTATTTTAACAATTTACTTTCGAGTTGCAGGTATCTCATATTTTTCAGGACATGGTGGTCAAATGTTTCATAAAAGCATCCTTCATTTATTCCTGCCTGTGTTTCTGTGGGTACCAAGCTGGAATTTGTCATTGGACTAATTATATTGATGTCACAGGTGTTTGAACATAAGGCCACTTGTTTATATTATTTGCTGTCTGCTGCTGCTTTCTTAGCTGCTAAAACAACAGCCAGGCAAGCTAGTGAACTGTGCTATTCTCTGCACAGGCTGTCTGTACCTCTCCAAGCAAACAACCCCCGTCTTTCATTCCTCTCTCTTCCATCTGAGTCAGGACAGGAACATGGCAGCCTTTTCACTTCCTCCTTACCCCCTTGGGGTGAACAGTGCTTACCCCAGAATCAGAACTTGTTAGTTCTCTATATTATTATTGTTGTTATTGTTACTGTTGTTGTGGTTACAATACAACACAACAACAGAGTTGGAAGGGACCTTGAGGTCTTCTAGTCCAACCCCCTGCTTAGGCAGGAAACCCTACTTCAGACAAATAGTTATCCAACATCTTCTTAAAAACTTCCAATGTTGGAGCATTCACAACTTCTGGAGTCAAGCTGTTCCACTGATTAATTGTTCTAACTGTCAGGAAATTTCTCCTTAGTTCTAAGTTGCTTCTCTCCTTGTTTA
>JANHGD010007366.1:14956-26290 GCA_027560375.1 Imantodes cenchoa
TGCCAGCCTTCAGGAAGGCCGTTAAAACATGGCTTTGTCGTCAGGCCTGGGGCCAGTAAGTGTTCCATCTGATGCTGACTCCATGTGACTGTTAGACCTGTGAATGTTGGTGGGATGGTTTTTAAATGTTGTTGAATTTTTGTATATTTTTATTCTTGTACGCCGCCCTGAGTCCTTCGGGATAGGGCGGCTTATAAAGGTTATAAATAAATAAATAAATAAATAGGCTCGCTATTGACTTCTTCCAAGATTTTTTAAAGATGATGTAGGCTAACCTTGAATGGTCTCCAAATTGGATTTGCATGCCTTTTTTTCAAGCTCAACCAAGGTTTGTTATATGCTGCCATTTGCATTCCCCTCTCCATGACTCAGGAAGCTCTGGAGAATAAAGGCAATGACTTTTCCTTCTATTACTTGAATTGACTTGTTGAAAAGGTATCTTTTTCACACCAGAACTACAATTGAATCATGAAGTAAAAGTTAAACTGAGATGGTAGTTCTACAACAATATACATCATTCTTTCCATCAAAAAGCAGTCAATCATTTCAGAGAAAATATAGTTGGCATTAATGTGACAGATGCTTTTCCTGTCTACCTGTCTAATATTTAACATATGAAACAAAGCTGATGCCGCAAAGAAAACCAAGTTATTTGCACATGGTTTGCTTCAGGCTCATTTTGGATTATAATCCTAAATCAAGGAAGAATTTAAAGTATGGCAGAAGGATCAAAAGGACATACTACTTTCCAAGTGCAGTTGCTTGATTTTCTTTTCAATATGTTTTGCCAGTGCTATATTCTACCTGTTTTAAAATGAGGTTGAGGTTCCTACCTTCTGTTCCCACTCCTTACTATCCAGGCAAGATAGGTGGTGTATAAGTTAAATAAATAAAATACAATGATTCCAAATAGGTTTATTTTTTGATTAAGAGCTCAGCAGCGAAAAGATAGCACAGAACTGACATGTTTGAAATGATATAAAGGGTGGCACTGGATTTAGGAGATCCATAATTCCTTTGAATTTATGGTGTGTCCCAATAAAAACAGCTCATATGACTCTTGTCTGATGTTTCTCTTTAAAGGATATCCCTGTACCTATTTTGAAAGCCTATGCTGAAGCTCTGAAGACCAACACCTATGTGAAAAAGTTCAGCATAGTAGGAACAAGAAGTAATGACCCTGTTGCCTTTGTAAGTGTCAGATGACTTGCACCTAATCTTTATTTATTTTTATTTATTTATTTTATTTTACTTGTCAAGTACGTATTTGGTAATATACATGGATATAACATTATTTATATACATAAGATGGGTACAAATAAAAGTGGAACGTTTGGACAGGGGCGGTAGGCACGCTGGTGCGCTTATGCACGCCCCTTACTGGCCTCTCAAGAATGGAGTGAGGTCAACCGTAGACAGTCTAAGGGTAAAGTTTTTGGGGTTTGGGGAAGAAACCACAGAGTCAGGTAGTGCATTCCAGGCATTGATCACTCTGTTGCTGAAGTCATATTTTCTGCAGTCGAGTTTGGAGCGGTTCACTTTGAGTTTGTATCTGTTGTGTGTTCGTGTATTGTTGTGGTTGAAGCTGAAGTAGTCGTTGACAGGAAGGATGTTGTAGCAGATAATTTTATGAGCTACGCTTATTGGGATTGCTTCCTTTAATGACATCCTATTTGATTGAAATCAAAGTCTCGTATAAGAACGCTGCCTTTTCCCAAGTGAATTCAGAAGAGGGTGATCAAGATGGGGAGGAGACTGGAAACCAATTCCTGTGAGGAACAATTAAAAGACGGGTACATTCAGCCTGGAAATGAGATGATTGAAAGATGTGATAGTCTTCAGAAGTAGAGCTATCATATAGAGGAGAGAATGAACTGGAAAAGGGAGTGAACTGGTTTTCTGCTATGCTAAAAACTAGGATGAGAAACAATGGATGGAAACTAAAGAGGAGGACATTCTGGTTCTGGCTTTCTTCTATTGAATCATACTTGTTATAAGCTGTTGGCTTGAGTTATGACAGAAACAGAAGAAATTGGGGCAATAGGTAAAGAAGTAAGGGGACTGAGTGCATTAAGCTTCCAAGCTGTCAACCTCTGAGGAACTCATTCTATAAATTCTACAGTGGAAAGATCCCAATGAAAGACTGCAGGTTCTTAAAAGAATACAAATCCCAGAGCTAAAATATGGCCCCTTTAAGAAGGTAACTTATACTCTTGAGGTTTGTTATATGTTCAGTCTTAAATTGATTTTAGGTTCCTTGATAGCAGAGCTGTTCCCAGTGACTGGCTCAGACTGGATCTTGCAACTTCTGTTGTTATCCTCCTAGCTGATTTCCAATCACTAAAAGCTAATTTCTATTTTCCCATGTAAAATAATCTTGTGTTAATTTGTTCATGATTAGATTAATATCTTGCCTTTGCTTTGTACAACTTCCTTGGAGAGTTGGTTGGCAGCTGTGAGCTGAAGTAGCCAGGGGTCTAATTTAGTAGGGCACCACTAATGTTCCCTACAACAACCCTGTGATATGTCAAATCTTCCTTGTGGGTTTCTCAGTGTCACCCAAAAGATAAAATAGAAAACTCTGGTTTGAGTCAGCAGTGTGACTCAACTTATAACCAAAAAAGCATTCTTGTATTAAACCTTTGCTTAAAGTTAGCAACAGTAATAATATACAGGTATTTTGTTTTTCTCTTTGTCTTCTCTTTCATTGAAAGGCGTTGGCAGAAATGATAAAAGAAAACAGCGTATTGAAGAGCTTAAATGTGGAATCAAATTTTATTACTGGATCTGGAATCCTGGCCCTGATAAAAGCACTGCAGAATAACACAACACTAATTGAACTCAAAATTGACAACCAGGTAACCTGTGTAGAATAAGATCAGCTTCCATCAGATTTTACAGTCCAAACATTAACTATTTCTTCCATTTTGATTCTGGACTTTGTATTACAACACTGAGATAGAAGGACGCTTGAGGATATCGGGGGAATAGCCAATGAGCCATTATATATGCTTGTCTTTTACATTCAGCTTAGAGATGAAACAGGTCTGTCCAGATCAGTATTTCTTAATCTTGGCAACTTGAGGCTGTGTGGACCTCATCTCCCAGAATTCCCCAGTCAGTATACTAGCTGAGGACTTCTGGGAGTTGAAGTCCTCACAGCCTCAAGCTGCAAAGGTTGAGAAACATTTGTCTGGACTGTAGGCAAGGATGATGGATGCTTCCATGTGGCGATAGTGCTCTAAAAATGCTATGTGTGTTTTCACTCTTTGATATCCTCAATCAAAGGCTTCTTATTGTATGGGGGGGGGGGAAGGTCACACTTGGCATAAAATGTCTTTTATTCTATCATGTGACTCCTTAAATTTTTGAGTGCTAGAGGAATAAATTATTAGAGCACTGATTCCAGAGAATTTTCAGTCTAGATTCCTTTAGGGTCTAACTTCTCTGGGTCTTAATTTCTCCCAGACAAACCTGGGACTCCAAGATTACAAATAACCTTATTAGCCTTTCTTTATAGTTTCAGTAGATTATCATTCCTCCAGTCACGGGCACCCCTTCCTCTTCTAGCATAATAGAGGGGTGGGGGACATTCTGCTCTCTTCTGATGAACTTCCTCCTCTGTACTGCAACACCATGTAGGCATAAAACTGCAAGATAAGCAACTAACATTCAAAAGTGCTTCTATGCTTTTTTTCTATTCTTTTTTAAGTGCCAGCTTTTGGGCAACAAGGTAGAAATGGAGATTGCCAGTATGTTAGAAAAAAACACCTCTCTCTTGAAGTTTGGTTATAACTTCACACAACAGGGACCCAGACTTCGGGCATCCAATGCTATGATGAACAACAATGACCTAGGTGAGATTTATTTTTTTCATAGAAGTGTGGGTTCTTGGGGTGGATGTGACCATCCTTCTTGATCCGTTAACCCAAGAGATGGCATGGTTAGATATTAGCTTTTTTTAAATGGTCACCTCTGGTTGAAAATTCTGGGAATTGTAGTCCAGCACTACTAAAGAACATCAGGTTGGGAAAGATGTTGTTTCTTGGCTCCCTAGTGGGCAGAAGAGATTGCTTTCTTGTTATCTTTTTGTAGTTGCCACAATTTTCCTTCATGCAATATTTATGGGGGTGGGGGAGTGCTGGATTCATATGTGGGTAGGGTTTTTGTGAGGAGTGGAGGGTGAATGTTGCTTGAGGTCATATTTTTCAAAGTAATATCACAAATTGGCATATTAAAAGGAGGAAGACCAAGATTCTACCTAGAAATATAAAAGAACAAGTGAAGAAATAAATAAATTCAACAATTGGACTCCTTGATTATAGTTGCAATTAAAGTTCCTGTTTCAGTTGGAAGCTTTGAAATAAATGGAAAGGTTGATTATTATTTCTGGGGTTTTTTTTAATGAAAAAGCATCAGACTTTTAAAATGTGGTCTCTTTCCCTTAATTCCCTGGCTGCTATTCCTGCAGCATTCAAAGTGTGAGTTTGGGATTGATTTTGTTTAGTTTTTTTGATGATGCCAAACTTTTCAGGGGGAAAAAACAGCTTCTACCAAGTGGAATGTAATTAGTGGTAGATGATTCAGGTCATTGGTCTGGACCAATATTACCTGCTATCTTAACTTGCAGAATTTCTTAATCCTTTGATAGAAATTATTTGGATTCAGTCAGGAACAGTTTGCATATAAAGCATGCAGTTTACAGTATATAAAGAATATACAGATAGATTACAAACTCTCTAGCTCACAAACAGTGGAAAATCTTGACCTATTGTAGAACTACAAATTAGCTTAAGCAATTCCCTAGTGCTCATGGAAGATCAACCCTATTAAAACAAAGGACCTGCGCTGCAAAATATGCTGTGCCTGTATTATATACTGCATTCATGGAAATATGAAGAAGGGACTATATGTAGCTCAGGGTTGAACGGTGGAACCTTTGGTGCTCTCTGAGCTTGGTCGTTTGCTTTCAGACATTTCATTACTGATGATATTACCTAGTTAGGTAATGAGACATTTACAATCAAACAGCCATGTTCACAGGACATCAAGGATTACACAATATATGAAGCTTCTATCATTGATTGGATGTGCATAGGTAATAGCAAGGAAGAGTCCTATTACATGGGGAACAAGCTATCACAATTATTTATTAGACCAGATTTTGTAAGAAATCAATTGGCTGGGGACTGGTCTCAGTTGACCACCTTGGTGCAAGAGCTCTACAGAAAAGATCTGACTTAGTTCTTATTTGCAGCTCGTATACATGGAAGTGGCGGTCCCTGACATAACTCCTCAGCCCTGGAACTGGAAGAATTATAAGTATTTTCCTGCAATCCCCTCTTGGCAATTTCTTTACTCTCCTTCCCAGATTGGGAACTAGTAGTGCTTCTCTGCTATTCCACTTGGTTCTGACTGTCCCCTTTCACTTCTGTTCATAGATTTCGCTAGGATGTTCTTTGATTCTTCAGAAATAGCTGCCTTATTGGAAGGAAAATACCTCCTATCTTCATGGTTGCATGACTGTGATTCACTCTTTCATTCTGTCCTTGCTCTTCTTTTGCCTTCTGCTTACTTTTTAAATTTTTAATTTGTTTGTCAAACATGTACAAGATAGTAGGTATTGGTATAAACATTAGCAAAGTAGGTACAAGTAAGTTAGGCAATAGGACAGGAACGGTAGGCACAATGGTGCGCTTATGCACGCCCCTTATAGACCTCTTAGGAATGGGGTATGATTGACTGTTGCCATTGAATATCATGTGATTTCAGCTGGAAACAATAGTTGCTTAAAAACAACCTTCCTCAATGTCTACCCTGAGGTAGACCAGGGGTCCCCAAACTTGGCAACTTTATGATTTGTGGACTTCAACTCCCAGAATTCTGGGAGTTGAAATCCATGTCTTAAAGTTGCCAAGTTTGAAGACCTCTGCTGTAGACAGTTTCAGCACAAGCACAGAACATGTGGCTGGCCAACCAGGACTAGGCCAATTGAGGTTGGATGATGTTTTCTGGTTATCATACCCTCTCTTAAAGCTTATTTCAACATTAGGGTTGCCTTTATTGTAATGCCAACGATTCCATCTGATAAAAACAGGGCAGCGCTTATTTTTGTCTGGAAAAAAACACCTGGTGTGTCTGTTTTGTGAAGTGCTACTTCAACAGCTGGCATTTAACTTGATTTTTCCAACAAGGTGAAGATTTTTTAAACATTTAGTCCCATGTACAATGTCTAGACCTTCCATGGTGGGGGAAAAAATCAAACTCTTTGATCGTTTCAGTCGTAAACTTGAGCTGTTTTTTGCACCATTTCCTTTCAGTTGCAACTCTTCTAACTAGAGTTGCTTTTCCCCAAAGAATCATAAGTGGGAAACGGCAACCAGAGTCACTTAATTAAGAATCCAATTGGAACTAATTTCTGCAGAAATTTGGATGGGGGGAGAAGGGGTAAAACAAACATTGCTGAGTCCAGTTTTCTTCTTAATCTAATTGCAGTGGACAGTTTACATATTCTAGGCCAGGGTTTTTCAAACAGGGTTCTGCAAGGACTTAAACTGAGTTTTGTGGAACTAATGAGATTTTAAAAAAAATCTCTGCAAGGAACAAAGGAGAAAAAGAAAAGTTTGAATACAGCTGACCATCTGCTCCCACCTCAACAATGCTCTTCAGGGGCATCAGTAGCAACACTTGTCAATAGGACAGAGCTTGTCAGTTAACATGCAGCAGCTCTTTTAATCAGGGATTCTAACGAACAGGTTCTGCAGCCTGAAAATTTGAAAAAACCCATGCTCTAGACAGAGGGTGTGGTCTTGTGCATATTTGCTTTTTAGTTTGGTTAACATAAAGATTACTTCTGATTTGATAGCTATAACATTGCACTGTTAAATTGACTTTTTAGAATTATAAGAATTCCACTTTCAGTCCTGGGGAAAAAATGCAATAGTCCTTTAGTACTTCACAAAAAGTATGTTTTCCAAGAAAATTGATTAGCCACAATAAGGGCACAAAAGGAGCCCTGGCAATTAATTCAGCCTACAGTGTTTTCAGACATGTGATTTCTCTATTTAAATATCCAACATTAAATTGGTGAGGTTTGTTCAAAGATGATTAGAGGTTTTAGTATTCTAATTGTTATACCCAGGGCTACTTGTCCTTCTCTCCGATGGTCTTGTAATTCAAGAATTTAGAGTATTTATGGCCTTCTCCATTTCTATACATAAGAAATGTATCCTGACCTCAACTGTGTTTTTTTTCCTCAGTGAGAAAAAGACGACTTGCAGACCTGACTGGACCTATCTTTCCCAAGTGTCGAACTGGGGTGTAGTTTTGGTTGTGGAGATGTGTCCGTAAGCTTGCACTGGTTTATGATGGCTTATGGAAGCAAGGCAGCTGTGCGAGGATTTTATGCAGCTTGTTTTTCGTACGGCACCCTTGCACATGAAAAATTTAAATTAAATAGTTATTATAGGCAAAGGTCTTCATTATATGTAGAACATAACATTTTTATTTTTAAAGAGTAATCCAAAGTTTTCGCCTGTCAATCATAAGGTGCAATTTTGAATTCTGGTGAAAGATATCATGGCTCAGGAACAGCTTGAAGTTAGTTAGATCACAGCTTAGTTTGTGTGTGTATGTATGTGTGTGTGTATGCGTGCGTGCCCTGATATGCATGAGTAGTTAGTAACAATAAAAACATGCAATACTGCTCTGTAAATGTAGCAGAAATGTTAAAAAAATACTTTATTTTCATTTTGAAAGAATTAGAAAGATTCTGCTAATCCGACAGCATTTTTATCATCCCAATATACATAATCACTTTAAAGACGAGAATTGCAATCAGCCAGCAACATCCAGAATCCTAAATTGCAACTGAGCATTAGAATCATCTATTTATTATACTTAAAGCAGCTCACAGCCCTCCAGCACAAAAATAGGTAAGGCCACTGTTTCCCTAAGCTAGGGTTTCTCAACCTTGGCAATTTTAAGATGCTGGCTGGAGAATTCTGGGAGTTGAAATCCACCAGTCTGCAAGATTGAGAAACACTGTCCTAAGCAATAGTCACAAGAAAGGCAGCTGCTGAATGGGATGTTGGTTATTTCTAATTTTCCTGAAGAATGGAACTTAAAATATAGATTAAATCTGATAAATCACACAAGGGTGTGTCAGGCCTCTTTATGCTTGCCAAGTGAATGTCTTATTTTTGTATTATGTTTCTGCTTCGCTATCTCGTAGTGACAGTCTCCCTGATCTAACATGCTTTTGCAAAAAGCTGCATAGGATAGAACGCTTGAAAGCTTTATTTGAGGTTCTGGATTCATTCCAGTCCATTTGCTCTGCCAGAGCAGAGTAATTAGTACCTAGGCAAGATTTGCCAATCTCCCTACACTGTTGGATGGGGATTCCTCTTCTCACTGCACAAGTCTTCCGTACTTCCTTGACGGAGAGCAACCTTACATTCTGCAGACAGTGGCTGAAAATTGAAGCCATATAAATATGATTTTGCCTCTTGCCAAAAGAGGGTACCATTTGTTTTTATGTCTCCCACTTGACAGTGTCATATTCTGCCCTCCCCAAACTGAGATGAGAATTCCACAGTTAAAGGGACATGGGGAATTTCCACTGATGCTCATAGTATCATTAGAACCTGTAATGATTCAGAGTTATGAGCATCCAGCAACAGGCATAGCTTTAATCTCTTTGGACTTATTGTTCATCTGAAGAAAGATTGGAGGATTTAAAACAGCAAAAAGGATGACATTATTATTGAATAATTATTATTATATCTCTGTGCAATTTAAGGCAGTATACATAAAGCTTCCTCCTAATTACAGATAGGATATATTTTAGATATTCAACATGCCCCTTAAACTCTGAAACATCTCTTCCCTAAAGCTGGGGCAAGTTTGACTTGTTTTACGGGAATTAAGGAACAAAAAGAGTACCTTATACTTCCGTCCCTAACACTCCTGAAAATGGATCAAAAAGTTGAACTCCTCTTACTCTAATTATATAATATTAGCAACCCTAATTCCTATGGCCCAAAGTGTAATCCTCCGGATGAGAAAGCTCGTCTAATGCTGCAATGCAGCCCAATTCACAGTCAACAGATGATATCCCATTAGTTCTGTTACTGCTAGTTGGCAACATTCATAACTGGCACAGAATTCTATGCAACTTGTTAAAATTAATGGTGAATGCTTTATAGCCTTCCTTGTTGAGTTGAGATCCATTTTTCAATTTTTTTTCATTGTTTGTAAATTAGGCCGTTCTAAAGCATCACATGTTAGAACCTCAAGCTGTCTTGGTGGAAGACTGCTAAATATGATCGAATCTTTCTCTTCCATGCAATTTATTCTGAGAAGAATCCAATCACGCACTGAAACTTTGATTGCAGCTGGAACTGAAGAACTGCTCAACGGCCCCACACAATTAATTCCCTCAAATCCCATGAAAACACGTCTCAGAGCCAGCATCTCATGCAATAATGAGGGAGTATAACTTCAGGGGTTGTCAAATGCATTCCACTGGTACCCGCTGCCGGGTCCCTGTACATTCACACTCCTCTTTGAAGGTTTGCCCTGAAGGTGCCAGTATAAGACCTTTCTCCTGGCAGAGAGGACAACAGGCTGTAAGCCCTTTTTGTTGGCATTGTTGACATGTCAGGACAAGTTGACGGCAGAGCTGAGTAGAGCAAAGTCGATACTGGTCCCAGAGTATCCCACAGTAACGGCAAGCTGGAGGGGAAGAAAGCAAGCTTAGATTGGTTAGGGGAGCAGTTGTTTATGGTTGCTGCTGACCGTATTTTTCCAATGATCTTAGGCAGAGTATGATTGGGTTCACACAGCTACCAATTACTATCCATGGTTTATTCAGTAAGACACAATGAATTGGGATTAGTTGGGACAACTAAGTCAAAAATTGTGCTTTATGAGCACAGTAGTTGGGTTCACACAGCACATTTAGCCTAAACCAAACATTCCATATTACTTATTATGTACTGCATTTAGGCCCCATATTTATTCTGCAAGCTCATGCTAGTCATGAGAGGCTCCTCCTTTTATAGTAAGCCCTTGATTTAATAGACTACTCAGAAGGAGGGGACATCTGTTAAATCCAAATGTCCATTAAATCTGCATATAGGTCATCTGTATCAGTATACATTTATGTACTTACATTTTTTTTTTTAATGGCTTAAATGGTTTAGCAAATTAACCTTAAATGGGATTGAAGAACAAGTAAAAAGAATGCCCATTGTATCTGAAGCCCATTAAACTCAGTATATTAAACAGAAGATGATTATATTCCTACAATCACAACCTTGTAATACAAATTAGTTGAAAAATCTTCCAATGATGGAAGGGCAGTTATTTGAATTTAAATTTCTCTGATTGAAACTCAACATCTTAAAACACTTGGGGAAAGAGCAGTGTGCAACTTATGAGGTACAGTATGTACATTCTGGGTTTTAATTGTGACTGACCAAACCATAGTTAGTTGAAATGTATGCCAGGATAAAGGATTTGGGCAGCGAGTCATTCTCTCATTAAAAAACAAACAAACCCTAAGTGTAAAGGAAAAAAGTTAGTGCTTCCAAATAATTTCCCCCAACTAAATGAACTGGACTGCAGCCTCTCATTAAGCCCAGCCACCTTGCTCTTCATACAAAGGGCAGCTAATTGAAGGAGGCTGAGCAGGAGGAAGCCCTCCTACAGTAGATTGCAAACTGTTGGCTTAGGTGTAGCTCAGACTGGAAACGGCATACTTTACCTGAAATGACGTCACTGTTTGAGGAAATGGCATAACGTTCATCAAACACAAAAAGCTTCCCTCTGTAGAAGCCATCAGGAAATTCTTCTAGGTACTTGTGGATGCCACCTTTGAGATGATACACTTCTGTGCATACACCCTGGTTGAAAGCAACACCACACCCAATAGAGTTTTAGAAATTCTGAAAAGCCAACAACAGGTTCTACAATCTATAACCAGTTTGGTTATCAGAACACATGGACTATATCACTTTGCATTTTGTTATGGAAGATTTATTTTATGAGAACCTGTAAGCCAAGCAAGATGTGAATTTTCTACATTTTTCTTTTAAACAAAGACTGAGAAGTATTGGATTCTATATCAACTAACAGCGGAAGCCAACCTGTTCCATATCCTAAAAATCTCTAGAATCATGCTAGGCTATTCCTATGAGCTCAGAGGCCTAGTCTACAACAGAGGTCTTCAAACTTGGCAACTTTCAGACTTGTAGACTTCAACTCCCAGAATTCTCCCATTTTTTGAACATGTTAAACTAAGCCAGCAGTATTCAAACTTGGCAACTTTAA
>JANHGD010007378.1:18702-36432 GCA_027560375.1 Imantodes cenchoa
AAGTTACAGTCATACAGTCATAAGTGGGAGGAGATGGGTGATAGGAACGATGAGAAGACTAATAGTAATAGTAATGCCTTAGTGAATAGGCTTATATTTCCAATATCA
Organism: Imantodes cenchoa; assembly: GCA_027560375.1. NCBI lineage: Eukaryota > Metazoa > Chordata > Lepidosauria > Squamata > Dipsadidae > Imantodes > Imantodes cenchoa. The sequence continues at coordinate 18,811 of JANHGD010007378.1, forward strand.
TCTGTGAACTCTTTACTATGGTTCATGTCTACTATGCTTCCTACCTCTGTGAACCAGATCAGAGGCTTACTTTGTTTAGCTATCTCCTCTCCCTGCTTTGGGATCAACTATTGTGTTGGGAGAGGTGGAAGAAGAATATAAGCTGATTGAAAGAAGTGACGTGTGTTTTCATAATATAGCAATAGCACTTAGACTTATATTCCAGTTCATAGTGATTTACAGCCCTCTCTAAGTAGTTTACAGAGTCAGCATATTTTCCCCAATAATCTGGGTCTCAGTTTACCAACCTTGGAAGGACAGAATTTATGAACACAAGTGAGCCCAAAATATGTTGCTAAATGAGACATTTGTTAAGTGAGTTTTGCCCCATTTTATGACCTGTCTTGCTACAATGGTTAAGTGAATCACTGCAGCTGTTAAATTAATAGCATAGTTGTTGAGTAAATTTAGCTTCCCCATTGACTTTGCTTGTCAGAAGGTTGCAAAAAAGGTGATCATATGATCGCAGGACACCGCTAGGGTCATATATATCAGTCAGTTGTCAAGTGTCTGAATTTTGATCACATGACCATGGGGATGCTGCAACAGTCATACGGGTGAAATATGGTCATAAGTCACTTTTTTCAGTGATGTAAGTTTGAATGGTTACTAAATGAACTGTTGTAAGTGGGGGATTACCTGTATGCAATATTATTGAGAGCACTTTGTGATCATTCCCTGCAAAATATGCAGGGAATATTTTTGCTTCCAAAAGATTGCCTTCTATTGTATCTCATTTCCAAACTGACCTTCATTTTGTTTTTGTTTGTTTTGTTTTTGTTTGTTTGTTTGTTTTATAATGTCTACAGGAGCTGAGTTTGAAACTTTTCACCAACACCAGAGTTAAGAAACCAGTATCCTGTGAGCTGCCCCATTTTCAGAGAAGAGTTTACCATGCAGATCCCCCTCTATACGGTGAGATTCATAGCCATCATTTGGCAAGTTTCTTTCTAAAATGCACTGTAGAGAGGCAATAGATCCCAGCCACAGCTGCATCAATAGCTAAAATAGACAGTGTTGATAAAGAAATTTAGGTGATCTGACTGAAACATCAGTTCCCTAGATTGACAGTAAGTAGTATTGGGGGAATGGGGCCAGAACGTGGATTTTGTGCTGGACACTCACAAAATGGCTGCCATGGATAGTTAAGGACACATTGCCTTTTCCAGAAGTGGCTGACATGATGACCTTCTTTATTATAAAGCCTCCATTTATCATAAACCAAACAATGTGAGGTTCCTCCAGGCCATTTTCAAAGTTACCCTTTCTATCATTTTGTAAGAAAAGCAAAGACTTGTGCCCTGAGGAAAAAAGAGAGTCCTGGTTTAAATAGCTGAGCAGGTATGTGAAGAGACCCTCTTCCCCTCTGATGTGGACACCCTAAAAAGCTTGGAATAGTTTCAGACTATTATGTAAAAAAAGAAACAACTTCAGGAAGTTAAATGCTTACCTATTTTACCTCTGGGAAAGCATAAAATTTATGTTTGACAGATAGTCAGTAACCACCCTCTTGTCATGGCCTCCACTCCTCATTCCCAGGGATCTACTTTTGCATCTACTCACAGGCATCCCTATGGCTTATTCAGTAGAGAATATAATTCCAGGAGTTCTTGATTCAGTCTCAAAGAAGGAAGAGGAAGCCAAACCTAGAACAAACTTTCCAGACACCTGGATTTGGAATCTGATCCCTGTCAAGTAAGTGAAAGTTCAATGGGGGAGGAATTAAAATATCATTTCAGAGGATGAAATCTGCTTTTACTAGTGCAGTGAAAGAAATCACCCATTCCTTTGTATCCCACAGAAGAACAAATGCTTTCAAACATATTGCTGTCTGGACATTTGTATCTGGATGCTTAGATTTATTCATCGCATACTTTGCAATGCACAGATATTTTGCAACAAATCTCTAATTTCTCTTTAGAGACTGTTGATTTTTGCATACTCTGCATTTTTAGATAATGGACAACCAGATTGTCCAATAAATAATCAATCAATTGAAGACCATATCCATTGTTCAAACAATCATCCAGTGTTTTTCTTAAAAGTGGATGCAAATTATTGACAACCTCCATTAGTGCATAGTGTAATGGCAGAGGCTTGGCTTGCTTTGCAAACCCCGCTCACAGCTGGACAAGGAGCAATGGGGGGAGGGAATAGATTGGAATGGAGGGGAGGTATAAGGAGGGGGCAAGGAATGTAAAGAGCACTGACTCAGAGACTGAGACCCAAAGTTACTTGCTGAGAAAGTGTGGACAAGAACCTGACCAGGGGTTTTATTCAGCTGACAAAGTCGCGAATGGCAGCCCCCATACTCTTCAAGGAAAAGAAAGATGGATCCCTTAGGTTATGCATAGACTTTCGTGGGTTAAATGGCATTTATTTGGAGATCATGTACCACCTTCCATTGATGAAAGCCATGCTAGGCCACCTAACGAACGGAAGGATATTTACAAAATTGGATTTGAGAGAAACGTATTATTGTGTGAGGATTAGAAAGGGTGATGAATGGAAGACAGCATTCAATTGCCCACTGGATGATGGGTGATGCTGTTTGGATTGCATGGAGCATGAGCTGTTTTCATGCAACTGATAAATGAGGTCCTGCGTGAACATCTGTACAGAGGGTCCTAGAGTATTTAGATGACATTTTCATCTATATCCAGATGATAGAGGAGCATATAAAAGTTGGTCAGAGTGGTGCTCGAGAAGCTCTGAGAGGCTCAACTTTATGGAAAACTTTCCAAATGTGATTTTCATAAGACCAGACTGGATTATCTGGAGTACCAGATTTTGCAAAACGATATGGAAATGGACCCTGAGAAGGTGTGGGCAAGATGAGGACTCTCAGACAAGGAAACAATTGCAAAGTTTCCTTGGTTTTGCTAACTTTCATTGACAGTTCATCCCCACGTTTGTCCAGATTGCCTTGCCCCTCACAAATTTACTAAAGACAAAAGGTGTAATCAAACCTGACCCAGCCAAACCTTAAAATGGTCACTGGAATGCTAAGCAATATTCGAGAATTTAAAATGCCTCTTTGCTGCTGAACCAGTTTTAAAGCATCCCAACCCAGACATGACATTCATATTTCAAGCGGATGCTAGGGATGTGGCTGTGGGAGCAGTGCTCTTCCAGAAGAACATGAAAGGGAAGATACAGCCTTGTGCCTATACTTCTCCTAGCTCTCTGAGACAGAAAGACAATGTGATATCTGGGAAAAAGTAGCCTAAGCAGTCCAGTGGGCGCTCCTCATATGGAGGCAATTTCTGGAAAACAGTAGAATTCCTTTCAAAGTGTGGACTGACCACAAGAATGTGGAAGCACTAAAGACTCCTTGAAAGCTATAACCCAAGCAGGTTTGGTGGGCCCAATACTTCAATTGCTTCAATTTCATGCTTTGCTATCTATCTGAGGGGGGGGGGAACCTCCTTGTAGATGCCCTCTCCAGTATGCCACAGTACAACAGTGCCAGGGAAAAGTCATCAATTTCATCATCCCCTCCAACCAAGTAGTAGCTGCACGAGCCCTCACAAGGTAACAGAGAGCCTCGAAAACACCAGTAGCTGAAGATCTAGCACAAACTCTAAGATGGTCTTTGGTAGAAGATAAATCATTCCAGCAACATAGGGATGAGCTCTCAATGAGAGATAGGTTAGCATGAATGGGGAGCAAATTGTATATTCTGGCAAGCCAGCAGACCCTACTGCTACAATGCAGTGATGACACGTGTGGCCTTTTGGATTTGTTAAAATTCTCCACCTAGTAAAACAACAGTTCTGGTGGTTGTGCATAAGGAAGAACATAGAGACCTATGTAGCCAGCTGCCCAGTGTGTGCATCAGTGAAAAAAACTAACCAGAACACCACCAGAGCTACTAAAGACCATGGCCAACCCCTCAACCCCTGGAAGGAAATATCAATGGACTTCATTGTGGACTGCTGGAGAGAGTTGGGTAATACTGTGGGTTGGGTTATTACAGACCTTTTCTCTATAAACAAATCCACTTTGTGTCTTGCCCCAAGATTCCCTCTGCCCAATCACTGGCTAAGCTATTTGTATAGCATGTATATCAGTTGCACAGCACTCAACTTCCTCATACTTGCTGCCCTGGTTGGATATTGTGTACACGGTCCCCACGTTAGGGCTGAAGCCACTCTGGGTTGACCACTTTGCAGATTCTGCCTAATGTAAGGTCCTACCTTGCCAGTCTTCTCAAGAAAGCAGAACTCTTGAAACAAAAGACATTTCAAAAGGAACTTTTATTGGAAGACAGCGATAGCAAAAGAGTGTGGGCAGAATCTGGATTTCCTGTACTAGAATGTGCCAGAATTCCCTCAGCAGACCCCTTCAAATGCATCACTGGCTGAATAGATCAGCATTCTACAAAATACCTGGCCAGTAGTTTGTAAGGTGCTAGACACCACAAGAGAAACACAGAAAAGACAGGCCAATAGGAAGAGAATGCTCCAAGAGCAGGTTAGAATAGAGAATAAGATGTATCTGTCTACCAAATTCCTGCAGTTAAGACAATCTTGCAAGAAGCTAGGTCCCAAGTACATGGGACAGCTTCCCCAACATCCAAATCATAAATCCAGAGATAGTAGAATTACCAAAGATGCCTGCCAAAGATCCTGTTCATCCTCCCAGTGTTACATTGTAGCCCATTGAAACCCTTTCATAGCTTCCCACTGAGATCAGTTGCAGGACTATCCCCTTCACCCATATGGGTAGAAGGAGAAAAACATGTTGAAGTTAAGGAGATCCTGGACTCCCAAATTCACAAGGTGAAGCTGCAATACTTAGTCCTGTGGAAGGGGTTACCTCTAGCATATGGGTGTCAAACTCAATTTCATTACGGACCAGATCAACATTATGGTTGTCCTCAGGGAATTGGGTGGGGAGCATGGCTGGGGTGGTCATGGCCAATTGGGAGTGTCCTGGGGGTGTGGCCAGCTCGTGTTGGGGAGGGATCCAGGGATCTCTGATGGGTGGGGCAGTGGGCAGGAAGCTTGTCCTACAGGATGAGGTGTGGTCAGGCAATGCAGGGTGTGGGGTGTAGGTGCTGTCACTGCGAGGCAACACAGGGAGTGGGGCAGCTGATGCAAGAAACTGTCAGCCATTGTGCGCTCGCTGCCTTTGTGCATGAGGGCCAATGTTTTCCAGCAGCACAGGCAGCCTGCCAGCCCCTCAGCTGGTGCACTCTGTGGTTACGTAGTCTGCTCCACCTGGCTGGCTGTCCCAGCAGCACGCACAGCAGAGATGAGGGGGAAGCATGTGATGTGGATCACTGGATGCACTTACTCTGTCCCACTGTCTGTTTTTGCTTATGGCTGGACAGCAGGTCACCATTGGTTATCTTCTCAGCCCCCTCACAGGTCTTGCCCTTGGCCTGTGCATGGAGCGTATTCCCCTCGCATACTAAATGCACCTCGGCCCCACTGTGGGCTGCTGCTGCCACACTCGACAAACCCACCCAGACCGAAGGAGGTGAAGCAGCCAGCTAGAAAGGCCGAGTACAGGTGGTGGAGCACACCCAGGCCCAGCAGGCAAAAGACAGTCACTGCGAGCTGGGAAAACTGGATCCCCATTGGCTTCATGGCCATCCAAGCCCAGCAGAAATGAGAGGAGGCTTTCCCTGCTTGCAGTGGCTGCCCTTTATCTGCTGGGTCTGGGCATGCTCTACCACCTCTACTCAGCCTTTCTAACTGGCTGCTTTGCCTCCTTCAGACTGGGCGGGTCTGGTGCTCTGGGCAGTGATGGCAGTGGCCAAGTGGACTTGCGCAAGCTGCTGGCAGCCTTGGTGGTGGCAGTGGCCCACAACAGTGCCAAAGTGCATCAGGTGCATGAGGGGAATGTGCTCCATGTGCAGGCCAAAGTCAAGACCTGCGAGGGGCCGAGGAGATGACTAGTGACAATCAATCTGCTCCCCAAACACAAACAAAAACAGATGGGATGGAGTAGGAGGGCTGATGGTGTCTGGCAGTAGCCACTCCACCCCCTGCCTCACCTTATCTCAGCCCACAGAGACAGCAGTAGCCAGAGGCAGAGGTGCAGGGGAGAGGCATGTGGTTCAGCCTGCTGAATGCTCAGGGTAACCGCCTGTCCATTTCAGCCATGTGAGATGGAGCAGGTGCATCCAGTACTCCATATCACCTGCCTCCCCCTTATTCTGCCTGCTTCCAGTACTGCCACCACCACACCTGCTTCTTGAAAGGCCAGCCCCATGGTCGCAGCAGGCTGCGGAACCTCTGCTGTCAGACACCTCCCCCCCAGGTGTGCCCGCATATGCACAGGTCTGGGAAAAATAAGTGGAGAGCCATGCACAGGCAAATATGGGGGAAGGATCAAAATGGGAAGCCTCTATCCGGAGCCTCTGGCAGGTTTAAAAAAAACCTATGGAGCACCGGCTTCCCCTTTGTATGCACACTCCCCTCCGTTGCCTCCAGGCCTGATGAGGAGAGGACAGTTTTGCTTCTCCCACACACACCCAATGCCAGAGGCCTGCCACCGTCGCTTGCCACTCACATCCCCCCCACAACCCCTGCAATCACCCATTACACTTGGCTGGCAGACGCCCCATGATCCTAAAGGTCCCATTACGACTCCTTGCCATCTTTCTTCCTCTGCACTCAAGAAGGGGCAAGGGCAGGGGGAGAGATTGGTATGCGGGGATGAGGCACTGATCTGCAATCTGATGGCAATCTGATGGCTGCCATTCAGGCTAGCCTTAGATCTGCACCACCACCTTGGCCCCACCCTCTGAGTGTACGCATAAGAGGCAGTGAGTACATGAGGACTGGCATCCTGAAAGCACTCAGAACACAGTCCCCAGGGATGCCAGGCCCCACACACTCACCAGATCTGTGGGAGCAGGGGGCAGGGCCAAGGCAGAACTGTGGGTCTAAGGCTAGCCACGATCCGGCCCAAATGGCTGCCATCAGGTTGCAGATCAGGGTCCGGTTGGCCTGGCCCAGGCCAAGGCACCATGGGCCAGCCCTTCATTGTTTCCAGGATGGCCCCAAAGGTCAGATCTGACCACCTTGTAGGCCAGATCCAGACAGTATAAATCATACTTCTTGCATGGTCCCTCTGCCCAGCTGCTGTTATATTTTGTTAAACTGGACAACTGATTTTGCTGACATAGCCTCCTGCTCTGGTGTGACCTGTCACTGAAATTCTCTTCCTGTTTTGCAGTGAGGAAGGGAAAGCAGTTCACTCAGTCACTGTTCCAGACACTATCACCGAGTGGAATGCAAATGCATTCTGTCTGGGAGACATAGGCTTTGGCCTCTCTCAATTAACCACAGTCAGGGCTTTCCAGCCCTTCTTCGTTGATCTGACTCTGCCATATTCTGTGATTCGTGGAGAGACTTTCCAGATAAAGGTCACAGTCTTTAACTTCCTCAAGGACTGTATCCAGGTGAGAGCCTATTTAGGACAAGTCAGAAATCTTACAAAATTTAGGAGGAGGAAATTCAGGATGAGTTTTAGACATGGAGATCAAGACCGCAAGCAGAAGCATTGTATTCCTTTCTGTGCCTGAGAGAGGATACATTCCTAGCTGCCCCAGTTTCTTCCCCACAAACCATGAGGAGGGGAAAAATAAAGTTGATGAAATACTTTCAGAGGTTTGCAAAGCAAATTCTCCAGAGGGTTCCTGCCAATCTGAGCTGGCAAAAAGTAGTTTTCTGACCCATACATGGTCTTGAAGTTCTACTGGGCATAACTCCATATTAGCTCATCGTGCATATAGGATATCCCATCCCAAGCTCAGTGGGCACAGGCACTGACAGTCAGCCTGTATCTCTTCATGTGCTCACATTGTGCCTTCCCCTGAATAGTTGCCCTTCGCTAGGCCCAGATGCATAGCTCATCTTGTGTCTCATCCTTCGTGTCTCATTCAGGTGAGAACAACCCTGGTAGAATCCGAGGAAGTGGAGGTGAAACCCTGCCCTGACTGCCTGTTCACTGCCTGCCTGTGTGCTGAGGAAGCCAAGGTCTTCTCCTGGAATCTGACAGCTACTCAGCTGGGTAAGACTGAGGTTAAGTTGTAGGGGGGTCAGTGTGTTGAATTCTCATCCTTTAAGTTCTTCAGATACTTATCAATCAAGAGCACTTAGCAGAAGTTACAATGGAACTTTGGAGGGGCAGGTGGGTGGGGTCGGTTTTCTAACTTTCTAATTAACATTAGAGCGTATGCACCAAAGACAATTTCGTTGTGTGTCCAATCACACTTGGCCAATAAAGAATTCTATTCTATTCTAACATATTGTTACTTTGAAACATCTGTTAATGTTGAAGTGGAACCAGGACTCTGGACAGATTTATGAATATAGCCCATATCTCTGTCTGTTCAAGATTCAGACCTCTGCACTCAGATCTGCATCCAACTCCATTGGTGGAGAGATGCAGATGTGGCCTTGGCATTGCATTTGCAGCATCTATTAATGGTGGTGGTGAGTTGTAACATGGATTTTGGGCAAAAAGGAAAGAGCAGCCATTTTTGATCACACTAAACTATTAGAGTTTGCAGCAATCCAACTAGCATACAAGTAAATAATTCAGCAGGATTCATTTATAGAAGAAACTTCTTTATATACAAGAATATAAAATATGATGCATGTATACAATACTCATGCAGCAGAAGCCAGAACCAGAAGCACAGAAACACAGAAGCAATATTGCAAGGACAAAGTAACTCCCATGGCTCACAATAGATCCTGTTTCTTAGTCACCAAACAGTTCCCATTGACTGTTGTTATGGCTATCCCAGCTCATAATTTCTTATACACTGACATAAACTAATGGCTGAAAGTCTGGAATTAGCTGTTCTCTATCGCTTTTGCCTTCTTATAGGGCATGTGAACATCTCAGTGAGAAGTGAGGCTGAGGAGACCCAAGCATTGTGTGGTAACAAGATCTCTGTCACTCCCACACGTGGCCGCTCAGACACAGTTATCAAATCTTTACTTGTCAAGGTCAGTGAAGATATCAGTCAAACTCTAGTTCAAGCACTAACCAATATCCCAAAGGTGGGGGATGAAAGATGAGGACCATATGTGAAGTTTCAATTAAACTGATTTGTTACTAAAGATGCCTATGCACAGGAATCAATTTAATTAATGGTTAGCATTATCTTTGTGCTACATAAGAATCAGCGGAATTCAAGAAAGGTTGGACTTAAATTGGTTTGTGGCTATGTAAAGACTTTTGGCTAGGATGGGCAATTAATTGGGACTGCTATGCTCTACCCATTCACCCACAAGGTTCCGCTTCGACTGAGGTGATGGTGGGTGGCCAAGCCCAGGTCCCCTTATATGTTGATCACCACCACCTCCTCAGGCTACGCCTGGTGAGGGGTGAGCACTGCACAGACACAGAAAAGTATTTTCTCTTTCGTCCTCCCATGGCCACCAGCTGACTGATGGAGCACACAGAGATTCCACAGAGCTGAACCAAATTGGACTTTTTCTCCTACTCCCTGAGATACACATTTACAGATGTGGCCTGAGGCCATAAATTGCCCAGGTCTGCTCTAGGCTGATTCCTCTTGACTCCACCCCCAGATTCTTCTTCTCTTTCTCCTACAGAACCCAGAAATTGTTTTGTAGAAGGGGCTGATACTGGGATTATTTTCTTCAGTGTCAATAACTTCTGAATCTTGCAGTAGCCTTTTCAAGGCTACGTCCAGGTGGATGGCTGCTCTTCTTTGCCCAGTCAAAGGTTTGGCATTAAGAAAATCCTCCAAAAACATACCATTAAATAACCCATAACTCGCTTTTCTTTCCACAGCCAGAAGGTGTCCTTGAAGAAAAAGCCCAGAACTATTTCCTATGCTCTTCAGGTATGGCTGAGCTGTGTCTTTCGTTTAGCATTACTGTATTTGTGGTGAGTCCACAGAGAAGATCAGCCTGTTTCTCTGGTTACTTCTTCTCTGAGAACTAGCTCTGCTATAAGAAGGCAATGCAGTGATGTGTCTGCCTGCTACAGGACAGATGGAAGGAATCATGGGTAAAAAGGCAGTGTGTTCTTTAGCTGGGAGAACTTCAGAAATGTATGTTCTTCCTGCTCCAGTCTTTATGCAGGGCAGCTATAGGTGCTACTTCTCATGCTCAGGTCCCCATTGGAATGATGAGATGATTCTGTCCTGCATAACCACTTGTTTGATAGAAAAGGAATGTTCTGGGTGTTTGCAAAAATGTTGTATGCACTGAAAATTACTATTCTGTGAGATCATTTTTCTTAGGTTGGGCTCAAGGGATCAGGAGGGATTGCTGCTGCTGTACCAGCCTCCCTCCTGAGTGGCAGCTTCTCTACACGGGCTCCTGGACTTCACTGCAGGTCTGGCAGTGGAATTCCCCAGGCTTATAGTTCTGAGGGATTTCAACCTGCTATCCCTGAAGGTCAGAGGCAGCCCAAGATTTCATGGAAACCATGACTTCCATGGGCCAGTTCCATGTCATCCTGGGCCTGACTAGGAATAGTGGTCACACACCCAATTAGGTGTTCTTGTAGGAGCAGTGCCTCTGTGACCTGGAATTGGTGGACTTTGGTCCTCTTCTCATGGTCAGATCACAGTCCGGTGGCAATGAGTTTCTCAAGAAGTGTATCCCCCACCACCACAGGGAGGCAGGACCTATTAGATTGGTCTGCCCCTGTCAACTATTGGACCCAGATGGGTTCCAGAAGGAGCTGGGGATTATTACTGCAGATCTACTGTGGAGCCCAGCTGAGCTCTTAGTCATTGTTTGGAATAGGAAGATGGCTGAGGCTCTGAATAGGATTGCACCAGTGATGGGGTTCAAATTTTTCCACTACTGGTTCTGTGGGCGTGGCTTGGTGTGCATGGCCTGGTGATTGAGGGGTCATGTGACTGAGTGGATGTGGCCAACTTGACATCACTCACGCCCACGTTCACTCAGTCACATGAAACCCCCTCCCCACCAAGCCATGTCCACAGAACCCGGTAGGAAAAAAATTGAACTTACAGTTATTGCAGCCTTTCTTTCTACCTATTTTCTGCCCAGGCCTGGCCTAATCTGTCAAAGGCCTCCCCCTGCCTGCTCTCCCTTCACCAGTTGCACGTGTCACCCCATTTCCCCTCCTTCAAAGCCCCGCTTCCTCCCCCACAACCACCTCTTTCTTTGGACTTACCTTCCTCCCACAGCGGCTGGTGGCAGAGGGGAAGGCAAGCTCTCTTTTTTCGGTGCGACTCCAAGAAGCCTTGGCGCTGCAGCAGCTTTTTCTGTGAGTTTGAGACTTCCGGTAGTTTTTGGTGCAAGAAGCCTTCAGCCAGTCGCCAGTGCTGGCTCGGTTCCAGCTGGCAAAGAGACAGCACCTGGGATGCTTCTCAAACTGATAACCAGGCGCACCAGCCGCAGGCTTCTTGCAGCAAAAATTGCCCAAGCAAGTCCCTTCAACGCAGCAGCAGCAGGCAATGGGGTGCACCTGCGTGGTCGGTGCATAGAACAGGGCAACGGCAGCACATTGGAGAAGCGGAGTGGAGATAATTTTTGCTGCAAGAAGCCTGGAGCCATGTGGTTTTTTTCGTTGTGGCTGGACTCCAGCTGCTGCACCAAAAAACCCACGCGGCTGCTGCAGGCATCTCGCGACAAGGGGGCAAGATGTGAGCTGGCGGGGAGCCCAGTGGCGACAACGGCTCAGCCCTGGATTGCCTTCCCTGGCAGCCAGCCACAGAGGAGAAAGATAAGGTCGTGGCCACTGGACGACGAAAGAGGTGGCTGTGGGGGAGGAAGCAGGGAGATTAAGGGCCGAGGCCTCTGAAAGGGGAAATGGGGCAATGTGTCGCGCTTAAGGGAGAGTGGGCAGTGAGTGGGTGGAGGCTCTGGGGCAAGGCCAAAGCTGGAGAATCATGCGTTCGCCAATCTGGCCGAGGCAGGTGATGAGTGAGTGGCCCTGTGGGGCAAGGCCAGAGCCAGGGAATGGGGCATTCTCCGACCCGGTCGAGGCAGACGGTGAATGGGCTGACCTCTGGGGCAAGGCCAGAGCCGGGGAATCCTGTGTTCCCCGACCCAGCCAACACATGAGAAGACAGCTAGAGCATTGCTGGCAGAAAACAAGGGATGAACTCGATCGAACACAGGTAAGAGCTGCTATTAAGGCCTACCTTGTGGCGATTTGTGCGGCGAAGTGTAAATACTTCTCCACACTAATTGTGTCTGCAGATAATCACCAAGTGACCCTCTTTAAGGTGAGCCTGCTCCTCCTTGGCAAGGAGGAGATTGAGGTCTACCTGAAGGGATGAACTGAGGAATTTGCAGATTTTCTGGAAGACAAAATTGCTCGACTTTGTTTCTAGTTAGATGCCAGCATGGTTGCTGGTCTGGTGGAAGTCTCTGAGGCACGTTCCTATCCTGTTATCTGGGAACAGTTTGACCCTGTTGCTCTTGAGGAAGTGGACAGGATCCTAGAGAGTATGTGCGCAAGCACCTGTGTTTTAGACCCCTGTCCCTCCTGGCTTGTGAAAGCTTCCCAGGAGGCTACAGGCAGGTGGACTCTGGCAGTGATTAATGCTTCCCTACATAAGGGAGCAGTGCCCCAGCACTTTTAAGGGGGCTGTGGTCTGCCCTCTTCTTAAATAGCTATCGCTGGACTCCACCTGGTTGGATAATTTCTGACCTGTCTCCAATCTTTCCTTTTTGGCGAAGGTAGTTGAGAAGGTGGTTGCGCGGCAACTCCAGAGGTTTCTGGATGAAACGGATTATCTTGACCCCTACTAGTCAGGATTCAGGCCTGGATTTGGGACAGAAATAGCATTGGTCACACTTTTGGATGATCTCTGGTGGGAGCGGGATGGGGGTAGTGCAGCCATTCTTGCTCTATTGACCTCTCGGCAGCTTTCGATACCATCAATAATGGTATTCTCCTGGAGCAGCTTCGGGGGATGGCAGTGGGAGGCCTTATTCTATCCTGGTTCACTTCCTTCCTCTGCGACTGTTCTCAGTCAGTGTTCATAGGAGGGGAGAGATCCAGCCTTCGCCCACTGCTTTGTAGGGTTCCGCAGGGCTCAGTACTCTCTCCGCTCCCGTTCAACATTTATATGAAGCTCATCCGTCACCATGGACTGAAGTATCACCAAAATGCTGATGATACTCAGCTGTATGTCTCGGCCCGTGGTGAGTTAAGTGATGCCGTGTCCTCCCTCTCGCAGTGCCTGGAGGCTGTTAGGGGCTTTATGGGGAGCAACGGGATGAAACTAAACCCTGGCAAGACCAAGTGGCTCTGGGTTTGGGGTTCATTGGCTCAGTATTGCCATCTTTGGTCTTGGATGGGGTGGCATGACCCTGTACATAATCTGGGGGTTCTCCTGGACTCACAGCTCCTGCTCAAAGAACAGGTGACGGTCGTGGCCAGGAGTGCAATTGTAGAACTGCGGGTTGTGTGCCAGTTACCCTCTTTCCTGGACCAACAATCCCTACTCACATTCACTCATGTCCTAGTCATTTCCTGTCTTGACTTGCAATGTGCTGTACATGGGGCTGCCCTTGAAGAGCATCCAGAAGCTCCAGTTGGTGCACAATGTAATAGCCCGCATGGTTTTGTGCAGACCCCGGTGTGCACATGTATCACCTCTCCTGAGGGACCTGCACTGGCTGCCAATTTGCTTCCAGGTACAATTCAAGGTGCTGGTTGTCACCTTTAAAGCCCTTCATGGCTTTGGCCCAGGTTATTTGAGGGATGGTCTCTTGCTGGTCACATCTACCCAACCCATCAGAGCATGGAGGCTGGGAATGCTACTGGTTCCATCCCTGAGGGAGATAACACCTGGTGGGACCCAGAAGAAGGGTCTTCTACATGGTGACTCCCTCTCTCTGGAACATCATTCCCCCAGAGCTTAGAACGGCCCCCATTCTAATACTCTTCCAGAAAGCGCTGAAGACCTGATTCTGCCAGCAGGCCTGAGAAACCCAGAGCGGGATGGAGCCCATTAAATGGCTTGTGTGATCTGCTGTCGCGAGGGTGATTTTACTATATTAATTTATTTGGTTCTTTTTATTAGTTTTATTGTTTTAAATGTGGTTTTATATTCTGTAAGCTGCCTTGAGTCGCCATGGGCGAATAGGCTGCAATATAAATTCAAGAAACTAACAAACAAACAAACATTCTAATTCTACATTTTTATTCACACATATCCTCCCTCCAGGAGAACCAGCATCTGAAGAAGTTTTCCTAACAATGCCAGAAGCAATTGTGCAGGATTCTGGGCGGGCCATTGTATCTGTCATCGGTGAGAAAGATGTCTTCTTTAGCAAAGAGAGAGCAGACATGGCAGGCTTAGTGCTTGACTACTGCATGTTTTGTAAAATATTTGAAAGGAGGGGCATTGAAAACGGAATGCTGCATGGTGCACTGCACTCTCCTATGCAGGTGAAAGTTGGCCAGCCTTGGTTGCCAGACAAAGACATGTTTTAAAAGCATCCTAGTCATGCATCTGCCATGGGCTGCCCTACTGAGGAACAGCATCTCAGCAGCTGTTCCATGATGTCATGTATTGGGCCCATGCCTGCCTGGCCAATTTTTTTTTCAATTTAGTTGGCAAGAACTTTCCTGAATGTAATGTTCCAGTTTCTAGGAGGAAAAGAATGGTTTTCTGGATTTGAAGGAAGGCAGACTTTTCATATTTGCTCCTTCTATTTTGTTAACATTCAGGAGATATTATGGGAGCTGCGCTAGAAAATATAGACCATCTGCTTCAGATGCCCCTTGGCTGTGGTGAGCAGAATATGGTCAATTTTGTTCCCAACATCGTTGTACTCAAGTACTTGGAAGAAACCAATCAGGTGACTCCGGAGTTAAGGAATAGGGCAATAGAGCACATGAAGAGTGGTGAGTTGGGTCTTTTTCTACCTGTCTCTTATTTGGAAGGTCTTCTGGGGGAGGCCAGGCTTTGGAAGTACCAGGTGGCATCCAGGGACCAGATTAAGTTGGCAACTAGTCTGCCATCCTATGACCATCCTTCCTTATACCAGTCATTTTAGTGAATGTTAAATGCTTTCCGCATTTTTATGTCTGGGAGGTTATTTTTATGTCTGAAGATGATGCTTGTGGGGTGAAATTGAAGAGCACCAGTTAAGAGTCACAAAGGATCAAGACAGATCTGAGAGTATTATTTTCTCCTTATTCTGCAGGATATCAACGGCAGCTGCTTTATAAACACAATGATGGTTCTTATAGTGCCTTTGGAAAACGTGACGAAGAGGGAAACACTTGGTAAGAGACTTGAGCAGAACAGCCATTTTTCTCAGAACGTTCTCTCTCATAAATTCACCAAATGACAGGAGGAAATACTTTTGGAGTTGCCAGCAGGGCTATTGTGCCTCCCTCAAACAGAAGCAGCAGGATCTCCCCCATCTCCACCCTACCCAATATTATTAGGAGGACATTTTCTGGGCCAGCCCTTTCATCCATCTACTTTTCTCTGGCTATTTCTCATAACTCCCAGCTCACCAGATGGCAGCTGCAAGATCATGAGCAGGTGACTATGGAGAGGCTGACGGTGTTGCTATTCTTCAGTATTTCCTTTCTTTTCTGCTGCTCAGGCTAACTGCATTTGTGGCCAAGGCTTTTGGCCAGGCAAAGCGCTACATCTATGTGGATGAAAAGCATATTCAGAATGCTGTGGACTGGTTGAGGAAACACCAACTTCCCAGCGGCTGCTTTGAAAGTGTGGGGAGGCTCTTTAACAATGCCCTGAAGGTAGGAACCATGTGATCTGAGTCAGTAATGTAGGAGATACCCATATAATGAAGGAAACTGGACAATCATGTGAATCAAAGTATCAGGAAAAGGGCCCTTGTGACTTCTTTTGCTGGCTTCTTCTCTATGTCCACAGGGTGGTGTGGATGATGACCTCTCTCTGACAGCCTATGTCACTGCTTCTTTGCTGGAGCTGCACCTAAAGAATAATGTAAGTCTTTGGAGTCTTTAATTTTCATGCAGATCTCTAGGACATCCCTGGGTCCTTCCTGAGACTTTTTGGGTGGTCCCAATGTACTGTCTGCCTCCAGAAATGAGTAATCCAGGTTTTTCAGGCAGTAAAAGAGGGATTACAAGAAACTATTTATGAACTTTTGGGGGCAGGAAAATAGAAGATCAGGCAACCTCAGGACTTGGGTAAGAAGAACTCAAGTCCTGACTTGACAGATTTTCTGCCCAATCATAGTAGCTCTATGTAGATCACAGAGAATAGGATAGTCTCATAGGCCAGTGATGGTGAATCTTTTAGAGACCGAGTGCCCAAACTGCAACCCAAAACCCACTTATTTATCGCAATACCAGAGGTGGTATTCAGTTAGTTCGGACTGATTCGGGCAAACTGTTAGGGGAAATTTTGAGTTCTGAGAACCTCTGGCTGGCCCCACCTCTGGCCGGCCACTCGCCCCACCCTCCCACTCACCACTCACCCTGTCTGCCCTCTTGCCCTGGCCACCCACTCGCCCCACCTGCCCGCTCACCCCACCCCATCCAGTCACTCAGCATCTTGCCTCCCTGGCATAGCAATTGTGTGGCTCCTTGCTTGCATTGACCACATAGTCTCTGTGGCTTGCCTGCCTTCCCGCGCGGTGGCTGTGGCCCAACTGAATGGCCCTGATCTGCCTGCCTGGGTAAGTAAGCCTGCAAGTCACAGCCTAGCTAGCTGCCCCCCCACCATCCCCACCTGCCTTCCCTACTCCCTTCCATGCAGCACTTAGCCCCGCCATGCTCCCCTGCCTTCCATGCAGGCTTCCCGGTGCTCCACATAGCTGGATTTCAAAAGCCAAGGAGATCAGTGCTACAAGGAGAAACAGGAAAGGCCCCAAAGCTGCGCTGCCCGGGATCCATGTGGGCTGCTGTGGGGGAGGGGGCAGGTATAGCTGGCTGGCTGGATGCTGCCTAGAACACAAGGCTGGCATGAGGAGGAGGAGGAGGAGCTGGCACCCTTTGTCTGCTTGCCTGCCTGCTTGTGTGCTGCCCAGTGGCTTTTAACAATGCCGCCACCACTGCCAGGAAAGGCCCTGAAGCAGCACTGCCCGAAATCCATGCGGCAGGGGAAGGGCAGGCATGGCTGGCTGGACACTGCCCGGAACACAAGATTGGCAGAAGGAGCTGGAGTCCCTCACCCACTTGCCTGCCCACCCTGCATGCCACCCGGCTGCTTTTAACAAAGCCACTGCCACTCTCCTGCCTCCACCACCACCACTGCCGCTCTGGAGCTCGCCTTCGGGATGGATCAGTAAGTTCTTGCTTTGCTCCCCAGCAAGGGCCCATCGTGGAGGGCTGTGTATGCCCAGATCAAGCAATTTCTCTCAGGCCACCCACCTCGCATGGGGTGGCGGGAGGAGGAAGTATGTGGTGGGAAAGGCTGCCTTCAGTTCTTGCAGCCAAAGCTGGGATGGCTGCAAAATTGCATATGTATGAAGTCTTCTGCCTTGAGCCAGAAGGTTGAACTATAAGACTTCCAAGGTACCTTCTGATTCTAAAGTCTCCAAAACAAATGAAATTGCTTAAAGTGTGTGTGTGTGTGTGTGTGTGTGTGTGTGTGTGTGTGTGTGAGAGAGAGAGAGAGAGAGAGAGAGAGAGAGA
>JANHGD010007380.1:26541-37948 GCA_027560375.1 Imantodes cenchoa
TTGCTTTGGAGTTGTTCCAGGCTGTCTCTGCCTGCACAAATTGCAGCTGCTTTAATTATTTGAAACAGGGCAAACAAACTTTTTCAGATGATGTTCATAGGTTTAATTTATATACAAATGGGCCAGATTTACTGTGAAGGACACTCTTATTTTTAGTAATAGAAAGTTTTAGAACTCTTATATCATCAAGGGAATGTGCAAATCTCTTGGTGATACATGATTTAGGACAAAAACAAAACAAAATCAATTACTGAGCTCTGAGAAAAATAGAATTAACCTTGTATTTGAAATCTACATCTCAGTGGAATATAACATTGTCTTTACGGGATACACACAAATTAAATTAAAATGTTCCAACTCAAAATATTTGGCCTATTTAGTACTCTCTAAAAACTAACCTTAATATACAGAAAGTAAGCTAATGTGGTCTAAGTGTTAAAATGTTGGACTAGAATGAAGAAACTTCAAGTTACTAATAGTCTTTAACCAGTTACTTATATTTCTGACTGAAATATGTCACAGGCTTTTTCTGAAAGCTTAAATGAAGAATATTTGCATAATGCCCTGATATTTAGTACATTTACTCAGAAGTTGTAAGTTGTACAGTTGTACAGTTATAAGATAAATTGAGCAGGCAGACAACACAAACACTACCTTCAAGAAAATCAACTTCATAATATTCTGTTCAAATTCCATTAATTCCTTCATGATAAAATAACCGAGATAATGTCCTGATTTCATTTATTTCATTTATCCCAATTCATAGGGAAAGCCTGAGTGGTAGGATTCAAATAATTTAACAACCGATTCTCTGCCCTAATGACTGGCTGGGTAGACATGGCTGGCTGGTCACGTGATTGGCTGGGCGTGGCCAACTCAACATCACTCACGTTGAGGGGTGCCTTGCCTCTCCCAGCCTCTCCTCACCATACCCGGCCCTGCCTCACGCCTCCCTGCTACTCCTTGTCATGCTTGCCCTTTCCTCTCCTCTTCTCACAACCACAATTGAGCCCCAAATTTATGTTGCTAAGTGAGAAATATATTAAGTGAATTTTGCCCCATTTCACAACTTTTCTTGCCACATTTGTTAAGTGAATCCCTGCAGTTGTCAAGTTAGTAACATGGCTGTTAAGTGAATCTGGCCTCCCCATTGACCTTACTTGTCAGAAGGTTGCAAAAGGGGATCACATGACCCTGAGAGATTACATAAGTGTGAGAGAGTTGTCAACCATCTGACATCATGTGACCGTGGGGATGCTGCAATAGTCGTAAATGTGAAAAATGGTCATAAGTCAGATTTTTCAGTGCCATTGTAACTTTGAATGGTCACTAAATGAATTATTGTAAGTCAAGGATTACCTGTACAAAAATGCAAATAGCTCCTTTGCTTGCAAAAAGCTGCCCTAAATACCAATCATTAGATTAGAAATGAGGGAATACACACTGAAGATCAATGAGTCACACCCATCAGGGAAATCTAAACCATTCTGTCTGAATTCTTTCCTTTTCATCAACAATATCTGCAACCCTGAGTTATAAATCAGGCAGGGTGTCGGAACACTTTGGGGAATTAAAATAGTTAAAATGCAATGATAACTATCAGCAGCCAACTCTTGCTCATAAAGTAAAACCCTTTAGCAGAGAGGTCATCTAAGCTCTCCAGAAAATGGGTGGGTATACTTGGGCTACAAAATGCCAAGCTAAAGAGACAAATTAATAAAGTATATAGGGGACCCAGGTTCAAGTCTCTGCCCTCCCAAGCTTGTCAAGATCATAATAAAATTAGTACATGCCACAGATATCTAAATAAACTTCAAGCTTGTGCCATGTTACTAAGCTTTATTAGCAGAGAGAAAACTAAAACAAATTGGAGGGAGGATCCACACCCCTACCTCCATTTTTTTTAAAAAAATCTTTCTATCAGTGAGCAATCACTTGGTCAATCCTTGGCCACTCCAAAGCAATGCAAGAGACTTCTATTCCAAAAGTGCTTTTTCAAGAGGCAACTGGGCTTTCTGGAAACTAAGAAAGTCCAGTTGCCTCTTGAAAAAAGCACCTTTGGGACAACCATGATCTGGATGACTGAAGAATCCCCATAGACAAGAGACTCCTGTGCTCAGTGAACTGACAAAGCACCCTTTCCCACCTAGGAGAAGCAATCCTTAGATCCATTTGCACTACCTGGCTGGTCTCACTCACTTCACAAGATATCCTAAGGAAATCATCCAGATTTAAGGAAATATCTCATGCCCCCAGAAAGACAGTAAAAAAAATCAGACAAGCTTACATCCTACCTCTTGGAAGTACACCCAAAAGGACAGTGCCAGGAACCACTAAAGCAGTGTAAAAAGCTTTAAAAAAGAAGTCAAGCCCCTAATAAAGAGAAGCTGCTCCAACTATTCTGGCATACTGCGAAGAACCATTAACTGCTGTTACAGTGTAACAAGGCTTAACCCAGAGGCAGTTTCTGAAAAAGGCTTAAGCAGGGCAATAAAGATAAGGATTAGGCTAGAAACAACATAGAGAGGCACACCAGAATGTCTCCTTGCTGCCTTCCTGACAGGATTAGCCCTGTAAAGTGGGAAAAACAAAAGGCTGTTAGAAGGAGATTTCTTCGCTGAACTGCTCAGAAAGTTAACAAATGTTTCTCCTGAACCGGTGCGAACTGGCTGAATCTCCCCACTGGATTCCCTGGGAATGGTGATATTTTGAACGCACAGTGTTGTGATATTGTTTCATTTTTTATTTTTGTCCTCAGAATGTCTTCAGAAATCAGAAAGTCAGTTGTTGATGAACTTTTCAGAACATTACAGGAGAATCCAGGAACAGCGAACTTTAATTGATCGTAGTATCCCAGCTATGTATTCTGGAAAGGTGATAATTCTGCAAATAATTTTCCTGGTTTTATTTAGGTCAGAGGTTCACGCTCTAGTCATTTTATACTGAAAAAACTGCAGTGTTTTGATGTCCTTGCATGTGATCTCATAAGATTTTAGCTTAGAAAGTGCATGATGGTTAGATTCTCAGGATATGTGATGATTTTTTGGGATTTTAGCCTCTAAAAAAATCAGTTAATTTTTTATTGTGGAGGCCCATTGTGCCTGAATAAGCTGTTGATTATTTACTTTTCTAAATAATTAAGATTGCATATATACATTCATAGTGTCCAGAAAAATATTTACTATAGGAAACCAATCTAGGCATTGGTCAATTGTACTGAAAAGGAATGAACAAAGCACCTATATATTCCAATAGAAAAGAATATATGTGGCTCAGCGTTGAATTTTGGAGTGCACTGATGATGTTACCTAGTTAGGTAATGAAACATCTGCAAGCAAAGAACCAAACCTGGAGACCATCAAGAATTCTCTACCTATATATGATCACAAACTGTAACACTGAGGTCAAAGTACTGTAAAAATGTGGTTGTAAGATGCTCAATGTGAAGTATTTGTTGGTTGTAGGCAAATAATATAACATAATTGGAAGAGAGCCATTAATGCTGTCGAATTTAGCTTTCTGCTCACCACAGGAATACACATTAAAACATTTCACACAGAGGTATGTCTAGCCTCCATTTGAACACATCTGGTGAGTAACTTTTGCACTATCAAACTGTTCTACTGTGAGAATTAAAAAAAAACCAAAAACCTTTCAGTTGGAATTTGCATTTCTGTAACTCAAGGTTCTGTTCTGTTTATATTGTTTGGCTTTAGGATCCTTAAATCTATCCAGTTGCTTAGCGCTTCATATTTCCTGAGTTTTCCAGTGGAAGACAGCATGGATTTTTTTTCCTTTTTCAATAGATGTGTAGGGCAATAAATATATAAGTTAACAAAACAGGATAGGAAAGACAGTAATTACAGAGAGCAGAAACAAATTTGGATATAACTTTTGTCATCTTTTGGTAAGCCATTATATAACAATTAGAATAATTTTCTCATCCCTGCACAATTCCCTAGAGTCAGACATGATTGGAAAAGGAAAATCTTTACATCCACCTTACTTTCTTTCTGTTGTTGTTTTTTTATTTGCCTCCCTGCCATATGTTATTTTATATTCTTTGTCTCTCAAAACTAAGCTTATATCTGTATGGCTTTGGCTTTCTTCATTATTAATAGGGCTATTCAGGGAATGAGTTCTGGAATCAGCCTGTGCATGTTGGGGATGAAACCAAGGGTCTAACCACGACATTGGGTCAGACGGATCTGGGATTTCCAGAAGAGGTCACTCATGTTGGGAAACCACGTAGCATCTGGAGAGAAATGGGTGAGGCACTATAAGCACTGGATGTCTATACAGGGTTGTGTCATTAGAGAAAAAGAAGAACTGAAATCATATCCTGATGGTGGTATTCAGCTATGGAGAAGCTCGGGCAATCATAGTGGATTTTGGCAATAGCTATGCATTGATAAAGCTATTAAATGTATTGGTGTGTAGATGCCTGGGTAATTGTCAGATATTTCTACAGGTACCAGTCCACCAAAATACCTGTCTTTTCATCGTCCCTGGGAAAAAAGTCTCTTCCTGCAGCATCGGAGAAATGAGTTAAAGGAAGTTTTAGAAACGCTAGATTTTCATAGCCCGGTATGATACTTTCAACACATAAAGCCATTTATATATTAGAAAATTGTTATATAACAATTCCTGTAAGATTATATTACACATTTCATTTAAACATTGTGATTCTTTTTTTGAACGATAGAAGAAAAACAAATGAAAACACAGTGCTTTTTCTTATTCCCCCTTCTTGAGGAAGGATCTGGATGGACTGGAAGTCATAGGCAGAAACCAACCTTTCACCAATGTGTCAGCAGACAGTCTTTCAGCTTGTGATGATGGTGATGACAATAAAGAATCTGAAGAAACAACCCCGTATGTTGCAGTATTTCATTAATGCATCTTGAAGGCTTTTGCAGTGGATCCGATTTCATTTGGAAGAGTTGTTAAAGTGCATATGCATGAATATTCTATTTGCTTGTGTCATTAAAATAGCCGTATCTGTTTTCATGTGGCTGTAGCAGAAGCCAGATTGAACTGAAAATATACCTGGATATGGGTTGGCAGGTTTAAATGCCTCAGTTGAATCTATAGCACAATTAATTCAACAGCGATATTATTTTGCTTATATTAAACAGCCTTTTAGGAAGAATCATTGGTTTAAATAATTGTTGGAAATGTGGTGGTCAAAATACATCACCAGTTTATACAATATGGTCATGGACTGTGGGGCAGGGGGAACACATATTTCATACATGCACCTACATTTTCTGAGAAGGCATATGTACAACACTGTCCCTAAATATATGGAATGACAGTCCTTAGATTTTATCATATAAAAATCTGTACTGTAGCAGTCTTAAACAAATACGGTATAAAGCAAAATTTATATCTTGGCTTTTGTAGAGTGTGCAAATGTTCACTGTCAGTTACATAGTGGTGTGAAGAATTTATCTCAACAAGTACTTTACCAGTCGGGGGACTATTTAGAAATTTATATTGCAAATGTCAGACTATACACTTAATTTTCTTACAAGCTAGTACGTTTGAATTTTTTTTAAAAAAATCATCCAACTGAAAATTTGCTGTAAGAAAAATGGTTTCTTCTGATTGTTCTTCATATCATTTTAATGTACAGAGAGAGGGTAGAGGGAGTGGGATAGTAGAGCCTGGAGGCCCCCTTTGTCACTTTTTAATAAAAGTGGTGAAATAAGCAGATGGCGGTTTCTACTTGCATCGTCAAGTGAGTTGTTCTTTACCTTCATTGATGTAATGTGGTATGTAGTTTAATCTTACAATATTACATTTCCATTAGAAACTGGCTTGGATTCTTCCCTCAGGTGAACTCTGATTCGGCAAGTCTTTAAATCATTAGCTGTCTTGATGTCAGCAATATACAAAAGCTAAAGCCTGAATCTGTCTTCAGATACTTATTTAAGATATCTGACTTTTGCTTTGCTTCACAGGGACCTATTGGATGAGTATCCAGATATATTTTCAGAACCAATACTTGGTCCCTCTCTGAAGTTCTGTGGACAACCAGCTCGTTGGATCAATACTTCTCATGCGGTAGAGTTGTAAAGAATGCTCAAAATAAAGACTCCCATGTCTTTTACTTTTACTTTTGGGTGGGATGGGTAATTTGGTAAAATCATTTCTTATAATATCAAACAAATTAACAAAACGTTATGGCATCATATTAAAATTTGAAGAAAAGGGAAAAAATGTCAAAAATTACCAAAAAACAAAGAACCCCCCAGCTAAAAAGACAGTTATTCGTATTACTTGAAAGTTTTGTTTGTTGGTGGAGAAAGTAATTTAATTCAGATGCTATCAAGCAATATATAGGCTGCAAATGAGATGTGGATTTGTTTCGGGCTTTATCCACCCAGGTGTGAACAATCTATAATTCTTTCTTTATGTACTAATTTTATTAAAGATTACAATTACAACCATAAAAACTAATGCAAACTAAAAACTAAAAGAATAAAAAGAAAAAATAGAAAGTGCAG
The DNA here is from genome assembly GCA_027560375.1 of Imantodes cenchoa. Lineage (NCBI taxonomy): Eukaryota > Metazoa > Chordata > Lepidosauria > Squamata > Dipsadidae > Imantodes > Imantodes cenchoa. The sequence goes on from JANHGD010007380.1 coordinate 33,054, forward strand.
AAAAGAAAGGAAAAAATAGAAAGACAAATTAAAAAAGGAAAATAATGTAGTAAAGGAAAAGAAAAGAAGTGATTTGCCTTTGTCATAACAAGCATAGGCCATTTTAGTAAGTTGTCACTTCTTAAAACACAACAAATGTAGTCCTGAAGTAAGTAAAAGTCCATTAAGTATTATCAGAAATAACAACATATATAATTGAACCTTAAATAAATCAATTTTATATTTGTGCCTTTTACTTCTAAAAATCTTTAGTTCCTTCCAATAATGTTCTAGAAATTGATTTCTTTTCATTTTTTCTTTGTCTCTCCTCTCCTCAATTTTTTTTTCCAAAGCTTTAACAAGTCTCATTTGTAAATCTAATATAGGAAAATAATGCAGATCATTCTCCTGGTTTATTATTTGCATATTCCTGTTAATTATTAAGACTTCAGACTTTGTATGTCCAGTTTAACCTTCTTTTCCCCATGTCATTCTTACATCCTATCATCTTAAATCCATTTTCAAATTAATCTCAATCTTGTCAGGGAAAACTCGTTCCTCTTCATAATGTATTTTAAACATTATCTATAGAAGCAGTGAAATGTCTTTTCAAAGGCACCAACCAAGATTTGAGCAAGACGTCTGTCTATTCCCTTGTCTCCCAGAACTCTAAAACTGCTAGGGATCACTGCCTTGCAGTCTTGCAGAAATTGCACAGCTTCTGGAGCCTTTGAAAACCTTGTGAGAACTCCCTGCATTTTGTTGGAAGTTGCAGAGGTTACAGGATAACGTAGGGTACTTTCATGCGGCCTCCAGGCCCTCTGGAAGTCACTTAGGAGGGCCCTGCTCACATGTGATCTTTGGAGCTTCCAAAAAGGGAGTGAGAACAGTTCATGCTTACCTGCTTTTTTTGGAAGCTGCAAAACCATGAAGCTTCCAGGTCTCCTGCGATCCAGAGCTGCCTCAGATAGGTAATTCTTTTTTAAGAAACAAAACCAATTTGAAAATTATCTACGATTATGTTAAGTTTTTAAATTATTATTTATTTATTAAAATTATATGTCGCCAATCTCACTATCCAAAGCAATAGCAATAAGGCTTAAAATTTATTAAAATTATATGTCGCCTACCTCATTATCCAAAGCAATAGCAGCCAGTAATAGCACTTAGACTTATATACTGCCCTATAGTGTTGTACAGCATTCTATAAATGGTTTGCAGAGTCAGTCTATCGCCCTCAACAATCTGGGTCATCATTTTACTGACCTTGAAAGGATGGAAGGCTCGAGCCAGTCAGCCTCGAGCCAGTGAGAATCGAACTACTGGCTGTGGGCAGATTTAGCCTGCAATACTGCATTCTAACCACTGCGCTACCAGGGCTTATACACTTTTTGTGACTCTTTGTTATGAATTGTCTCTTTTGTCCATGTGTCTCTGCGTGTGTGCATATGTGTGTGTGTGTGTATGTTTGTGCTACAGCAGCAGAGTCAAGTTAGGCATTTGCTGAATTTTTGACATGTCAGCTCAAAAGGTTCACCATCTACTGGTGTTGCTTAATTTTTTAATAAGACAATTTCTCATTAGATTTGAATCATTTTCACAATGTTGTTGTCTGATACAGTAGAATGGAAAAAAAATGGGTAGCTAAGTTTGCTGAATTCACATTCAGCAGAAAGCAGAGGTCCATATAATGATGATCTATTATTACCATCCATAGAATAATTATGTAAGTAATATAATAAAACACTTCAATGAATCAAAAACCGTCGTTTACTTTTAGCTCTTTGTTTGGCAAAGCCAAGAAAAAAAGTAAATATCCTGGCAGTTTGTTTTCTTTTATTCCAATAGGGTGAAGTTGGCATTGCAGCCAGGGTCACCTTTGAAATTCTTGTAGGTGATAATGCTGAATCTCGCCTCACAGTGAGCAATGATGGCACAACAGCCATCTGGTATGACTGGCGGAGGCTCCCTCTACCTTTTACTTTTCAGGAGAAAAGAAAAAGAGGAATACAGAATTTTTACTTTAATACTAGATCAGGTGAGTATTATTTTTTAAGTCAAGTTTCATTCATTCATTTATACACCACCCATTACACTCTGCAAGCAACTCTGGGCAGTTTACAATTAAAATCATAAATATTAACAATAGTAAATCGAAAATTAAAAAATGAAAGACAAGAATAGTATGGTGGTGGCATCTTCCCTATTCATCCACCAGACACCTCCAGCATCGAGTCCCCAAGTGGACCCCAAGCCAACTGACAGAGTCAGATTTTAACAATCTTCCAGAAGGCCAAAAGATTGCAGGCTCAGGTAGCAAGATGTTCCAAAGAGGGTGGACCATAGCAGAAAAGGCATTGCTCCTAAACACCAAAACACTTCGATTGACAGGGTCTGCAGCATAGCCCTTCTGCTGTATTGAGTGGGATAGGCCAGTCCTATTGGGGCAAGACAGTTTCTCAGATAACCTAGTCTCATGTTATAAAGGGCTTTAAAGGTGATAACGAACAACTTGGAAGCAAACTAGCAACAGTGCAGTTCACACATCAGCAGTGTTAAGTGCACTATTCTAGGGGCAGCCAAAACTGTCTATGCTGGTGATGAAAAGTACTTGGATTCTCTGAATTTTTGCATGTTTGTGACTTTAAATGTTATTAAACCTTGATGTGCATTCTCTTGTGTTCCCAATGCGCAGTCTGAGTGAACAAACAATCACAAAGTTCAGTGCTTGTCCCATGTATTTCATAAACAATATAATACAATGTGATATGCCAGGGGGGGAAAAACCCATTACCTTAAATAGCATTCCCAATAAAAAGTAAGTTGTTTAGATTAAAATTGGGACTCCCAAGCAGAATTGTCTGTTTTTCTTTGTGCTATTATCACAGCCTTTAGAAGTACAGAAAGCTATGCAGTGCAGTATGTGATTGTCTATTTTTCATTATTTTTTTATAGTTCCAATTTGTTTACTGCAACAGAACCTAAAGTTAAAAAGATGTTGATGGATTTTACTGTTCTACTTACCTTTTTATGTCCAAGATGCATCTTCTGCTTATGTAAAAAATAATGCAAATGAAATAAGCCCATAATATTCTGCATTAATTTCTTTAGATAGTAGCAATCTAATTTTGCAAACTCATTTCTTATCATAAAACAATTTAACTTACGAGGTTTCTGTTAGCTAATTTAAGTTCTTTTTGAAACATTTTGAGAATACTTGAATCTTGGGCTTATTATGTTTAGGAGCACTCTTAAAACCTGGCTGTTAAAACAATTCCTGAGAGAAAAATATAAAATAGAATTCTCATCTTGAATTATGCTTAGGTGCATTGTTCTTGGTGGCCTTATTATTTTTCCTAGTAACTTTTGTTGCTATTAATATGTATCATTGTTTCTTCTTTTATTATATTGTTTTTGTATTTTAATTATTTTTTATGATGGGAGGGGGAAAGATTGGGAATGTCAATACAATGAACAAAATCAGGTGTCCTGTCAAAGAAATTGATCCTCTTTCCTTCCCAGTATGTGCTTTCTGTTCCCACAGGTGTTATCCTACCTGGAGAAATGATACATTTTTCCTTCATCTTTAAATCATTGAGTGCAGGCATTTTCAATGAGTCCTGGGAGTTTAGTACTCATCCTGAGTTATTAGGAGGAGCTATGCTACAAGTGACTCTTTGGGGAATTGCACTCTATGAAGATACTACAGTTAAACTCAGGGAGGATCTGGAGGTAACCAAACCTATTTTCATGAGATACATGGTAGAAGAAGTTCACTTTGCTCCAAGTTCACATTGCTTCTAAGATTGGATGTTGTGGAAGATGAGTAGGTTTACACCACAACTAATATTTAATTTGATGCACACAAAAAATGAACTTTCCAATCAGGTTTTCTATATTTTTTTTATTTTTTTATTTTTTTATTTATTTATTTATTTATATTTCTATACCACCCTCTCCCTAGGGACTCTGGGCGGTTTACAGCCATTCTTAAAAAACAACAATATACTGTGATACATAAATAAATTATTAATATGTGCAATTAAAAACGAATTAAACTAATCCCAGGCTGTTAAAACCCCGCTATAAACCCAATTTATTAAAATTTCACTCAGGCAAGACCTATAGAGGGATATGTGGAAGTATTACTAAATTTTGATTCTGTATGTTAATACAAATCCTAGTTTCTGAGCATCCAAAATGGCAACTTCTCTGAGTTCAAATTACAACTGCTATAAAGCTTGGTACAATGCAGTTTGTGATGGGGCAAAATTAATGAATTAACCAGGTTTTCTAGCTTAGCCTGTCATGTGAACATGGCCTATATTTTATACATAGACAGGCAGTGTTCATATGACACATTATGCTAGAAACTCTTTACTGTTATTTTGTTTGAAATTCCAGAAAGACTTAGAGGCTCGAGAAATTGCTGTTATAATAGAAGAAAATCTAGAAGAGTTACTTAATCGGATTCGAACACCCACACGAGTAAGATCCCCAGTTGATGCTTATGTCACTGAAGAAGAATTATTTCACAGAAAGAATCCAGAGGTATAGTTTGTCCTTTATACGGAATGTGGGATGCGGGTGGGGAGGGAGAATAAATAATAAGGACTGATATTGGTCAGAGCATTGGGAACTAGTAAGGGAACAATCTTACCTTCTTTTAAAAAAATAATAATTTTGATTTAAAATTTGTACATAAGTAAAAGATGAATACAGAAATATATAAGAATGAAAAAATGAAAAAAGAAAAGAAAAAGTACAGAATACAATTAAAGAGGAAAAACAATTGACTTTCACTCTTTACAGCAGTTACAAATTTACCCTCTTCCTCTTTAACATTACAATAATCCCTTCATCTCCATGTTCAATCTTTTTTCAATCATCAAATCCATACATCATTTCATTTTTTT
>JANHGD010007383.1:32234-53246 GCA_027560375.1 Imantodes cenchoa
AATCAAACTTGGGCTCTGTGGCAAAAAAAATATTTGAAGAATTATAATAGGGGTGGCATACTTCAGATTATTAGTTCCACCCCTGCAATTCAGGGGAATTCCTTCAAATCCTGGAATATTCAGGGAGATTCGGGGTATTCCAATTTAATTATTTTAGCACCTTTTATCAATTGAAAAAACAACATGTATATCACTGTGTTAAACAGTACTTTTGTTAATTGGAAAACGTGTAATGCGGCAAAAGAGCAGTACTCATTTAACAACCATTCATTCAATGACCATTCAAAATCATGACAGCAGTGAACAAAAGAACTTACTGACCCGTGCCCAAAGTTACTTGCAGTAACTTACAGCTGTTGCAGTATCTCACATTCATGTGAGATTGTGATTTAGATTCTTTACAATCCATTCACACTTACAACTTATACTCTGGGTTCAACTGTAGTCCTAAATCCAGGAGTACCTGTACTAGTCATGAGTTTTCTATTGCTTTGATTAATCTGGGATATTTCTTAGCATCTGGAAATTTTCATAGAGAAGGTGAGCATTCCTAATCTCTAAAATAAAAGCACTTTCTTTCTTTCTTCAAAGCTTCAAAAGAAACAGCTCCTTGAAATTGCATTACAAAACAACAGTACTATGTTTGCATGTTAAAGCCTCAAAGGAAGTAACATACAATTGGCTTGAGCCCATACTGGAACCTATCCCTGCTTTGTCCACCAGAGCTTGAATCATACAAGACAAGACTAGACAAGAGTCTTCCATCATGGGTTGTAGGGAAACTTCACTTAGTCCACTTGCCCAAGAAACGTCAGTAATGTATATTGGTTATGATATTGGGTTTTCCCAAGAATTCTCCAGTCAATAATAAGCTGAGATAGGCTAATTGAGGAAAATCTCAGATCCTTTCATGCAGTATGTCTTCTCACCACCATCTCTTTTCATGCCACTGGACTCCTGCCACCAGGTTAATGCCAATGGCAAAAAATAACTGAAAGATGATCATTTTCTATGAAAAGCAAGGATCCTCCCTACTGTAATTTTTCTGTTGGAGAATTTCTAAGGCACATACCAAGAGAGGGGAAAAAAGAATTTAAATGTGCAAGTGTCTATAAATATTTTGTTTTACAGTGGATTAATTGTTATATGCACTTGGATATACGAATAAACTGCAGTACTTTAAGCATGTGTTTTGAATTACTATGTAACAGGAAATATACCACTCAGCTGCTGCTTCAGAACAATATACATCCAAAAATAATTTGTGATGTGCAGCTTTATCCTAATCTTCTATTTTTATACCCATTTGGGTAATGGGTAATTACTAAAAACCGGAAATGTAGTTATAAACTGTGGTTTTTCTTTTCCTTTCCAAATTTTATTGTGCTCTAAATATCAACTGCTCTGACCTCTTATTAAACCCTATTTGTTATTCTTATTCCACTTTCTCAGGAAAAAGATACTCTCAAAATACATTGTAAGAGCAATAATAATGCAGCCCTTGCCTCAGGCTTACTCTTAAGATGTGATACACAATCCAAAGTGATGTGAAGAAGAAAACAAAAAGGCATATCTACTGAAAGACTGCATTTCAAAATTGGGACAACCTATTCTTTTGAAAGTTGAGGTAAAACTCCTTACTCAAGAGCGAGATGACAAACTGGGACATGTGGATGGTTGCCTGTGCCATAGAAACACAACAGAATCCAGTATGAAAACCCCAATTTTTATGAACCATTGTTGATCATGCATTAAATAGGAATTTACCACTAATTATTGATCTATCTCTGCCCATCCTTGGTCTAAAAACAGAGGCAGATGGAAAGCATATCTGGACATACTTGGGAGAATTAGAGATGATTTTCAGAAGACTGCAGTTTATCAACGAAACTGTTTAATAAATACCCCTGAAGGTAAAAATTAAAGATACAGAGACTAGATGGAATTGACATTCTTGGACTTAGATCTGTCTATTTTCCTGTGTGTCTTTTTTAAAGACTCTGATTAGTAGATTCTGGTAAATATCAAAGTACAGTAGTTGTTAAACAGCTAAAATCAGTCATGGTGTTCTAGAATGCTACGTTCTAAACATTCATGATTTAATAGAGAGAGAAAAAACTCCCTTCCACAAAGGGAGCCTTAGCATCTTCCACTGCTAACAACCAATTAATATATGATAAGGCTGTTTCTAACTATTAAATGCAATCTGTTCCTCATAAGGACCCCATGAATGAAGCTCCTCCAGCACACATATAACCAATTCTATGGAAAAGAGAAGAACATGCTTAAGTTTATTTATGTACATCTAAAACTTGGATGTAGTACGTGAAATAGATAATATTCAATTTCTGATATTAGTCCCTTTCCACACCATCACTGTTTTCACTCCCCAAATCTCCAGAAGTACTTTCAAATTGATTAGGCAGAGATTCTCACTACTACTGATTATTGAAGTATTAGGAATAAGGAACAAAGAATCTCAATTACTGCTCTAGGTTATAGTTTAAAAAGATTCCTCAGGCTCAATCTACAGAAGAAGAAATGTACATTGCTGGCATTAGATATGCTCTTAATTCATGCTTGTGAAACATACTTGTGTGTGTTGTCTGATTGCATGGCAACTCAGCTATTGAACTGAAAAATGATAATGCTTATTCTGTGTTAAGGAAAATATACTAACATACTAAGGAAATATACTTCCGTAAGTTGATCAAAAAAACATTGCAAAAGACAATACTAGTTTCTCTGAAGTTTCAACTACATCACAGATGACAATAAAATATATTTGTTCAGCTTTTTAACACTAGGCTTAGAGGGGAGGAATAGTGGATTGACGGCATCTCCGCAAAAGTGGAGCCAAAAATTGCAGCAAAGAACAAGGAATTGGTGGATCAGGGAGCTCTAGAATATTTTCAAATCAATATATGTAGAACTATCCATTATGAATAAAGAAATAGCCACATATTCTTTTCAGTTGCTGACTATCCAAATGCATTAAAATGTGAGCTGCTTTAAATGGGATTCTTATATTTTTAAATTTAGTGTCAACTCTCTTAAAGTCTTACCCTTATGTTATTCACATAGGTGATTACAGAGGGCAATCAGAAACTATTGAATAGTATTTTGATTTGTTTTATGATACAACTATAACTAATCTGAAGGACTATAACTAATCTGAAGGAAAACAATGGCTTGTAAGTTCAACAAGATATAGATAGATAGGTAGGTAGGTAGGTAGAGATAGAGATAGATATATAGATATACACACAAGACTATCTGGAAAACATTAGAGCTTTTTTCAGTTAACTTGATTAACATTTTATCAGATCAGCTGAAATAAGGCCAATCACATATTAGCGGCTAAGTTATAATTTTGGTGTTAGGCAAAGGAATTTTATTTCTCATCAAGTCTTTTCAAGAGTGTGCAACAAAATTAAATTTATTCCAGTTCTTAAATTTAAACCTTCAGTTTCAGATTTTTTACAATTTAAATAATCAAATTTAATGTTTTAAAAGTTAAAGACAAATATCCGTATTAGTCTTTTGAAGCAAAACAATTGAGAGTCTTGAGAGATTTCAGAGAATTACAACTGAATACATTATATACATATATTTTGAACTTTTATCAACAAGGGTTTAGATTATCACTATTTTGTCGGTATTTAAAAAGCTACAAAGCTTCATCCTATGCATTCAGTGTACTGAATGGATCATGCCTTTTGATATCTAAAAACAACATGCTTTTATTGTCTTGCCCCATTCTTTGTAACACTAAGGACACAAGAAATATCTCAAGGCCATTATGTTTATGTCCTCTGGAATACACATTCTTAGATATTCTTCAGGCTGCTTCTTGGCAAGATGTTTAAAGAAACAAGGCTTGCAATACATATATCTCCTCTCCTAATAAAAGTATCTTAACCTTACACTGGTAGCTATTTTATTATTCTTATTAAATGTCCTCCTGCTGGTCATGTGTACATTTGGCCTTTCTGCTTTCTTCATTTCAAAGTTGGCTGTAGGAAATGCATGTACAACTTATCAAAAACCTTTATTTATTTATTTTTGGGGGAAATCCTCTCAAGCCATTGGATCATCATCAATTTGCACCAACCCTAACCCACACATTTGAAGTCAGAATGGAAAAATCTTACCTTGTGTAGACCATAAAATGCTTACAGGCATAGAAGCCACATCCTTGATCTTTATCCAGCTGTTGTTGCGCTGTCTGCTCCATGATGAAATTACACAATAATATTCTCCTCTGTCTGTTTCAGAAGTCCATTGGATTCGCAAGCGGAAGGTGTCTACCTTTGGTTTAGAGAAAATAACTTCTCCATTCTGAGCACGTTGTTTGCTTTTCTCCCCAAGTACTAGTGTCCAGTCTGCATCCATAGTGGCCAGAAGTTCATATTCTACTACTTCATCGCTGCGTGTAGGCATCCTATAGTACCAGGACACAGTGAAATGAATATTTGTCTCGGTGTTCTGTACTTCCATGATCCTACATTCGAGCTCTGTGGGATCCTCAGCAAACAGGGGTGTTTTAGAAGCATTCAAAACCACGTAGTAATTTGGTTCTATGTAGGTTTTGGGAAAACAGAAAGCAAGCCAAAGTAACAATTAAAAGTATGAAACAGAACCAATACAGAATATACAGTATGTCACAGAAGTGAGTACACCCCCTCTCATTTTGTAAATATGTGACGACACTGAAGAAATGACATTTGGCTACAATGTAAAGTAGAGAGTATACAGCTCGTATAACAGTGTAAATGTGCTGCCCCCTCAAAATAACACAACACTAAATTGCTGGCAAAAAGTGAGTACACAAACGTGAGGGGACAGCACATTCACACTGTTATACTGTACAAGCTGTATACTCACTACCTTACATTGTAGCCAAGTGTCATTTCTTCAGTGTTGTCACATGAAAAGATATACTTATTTACAAAATGTGAAGGGGGTGCTCACTTCTGTGATGTACTGTAGATTATATTTTCCCATACATCATGATTTTAAATGGCAAAGCTCCTTTAGTATTTCACCAGCATGGCAAGGATTTGGATTGTACCATCAGCTAATTATGTCTAATTCTTCATGGCATTACTGCTAGTCCTCGACTTAGGACCACAATTGAGCCCAAAATTTATGCTGTTAATTTCTATTTGTTAAGTGAGTTTTGTCCCATTTTACCTTTCTTGTCACAGTTGTTAAATGAATCACTGCAGTTAATAAGTTAGTAACTCAGTTGTTAAGTGCATCTAGCTTCCCCACTGACTTTTCTAGTCAAAAGATTGCAAAAGGTGATCACGTGACCTTGGGACACAGCGATGGTCATAAGTATGAACCAGTTGCTAAGCATCTGAATTTTGATCACATCTTTGTGGGGATACTACAAAGGTTGTAACTGTGAAAAATGGTCATGCCACTTTTTTCAATGTCGTCGTAACTTTGAACTAAATGAGCTATTGTAAATCAAGGACTACCTGTATTTGCTAGGCAAATAACAAAAGGCAGGTTGTATAGTACAATTTTGTTAAACTGGTTATTTGGTAAAATAATCACACATAAAACATCTTTTCATGTTGGTCAAGAGAAGATAAAAATAAAACATTTATTTCTTAAGCCACCTGTGTATATACTATATATTTTAGTTTTCAATTAATTAAAGAATGATGATGAAGTTTGCTACAGAAGTTTAAATTTAAATACTATTTTATAAACCCTCGATTGACTTAATAAAGATAGTGATTCAATATATGCTAAGACTTTTTCTAAAATTCAAAACATTCTGAACTTCACATTTCAAATTGAGAAACTTGTTTGTTTGTGCACTTTATGTTATGTGTAAGGTGTGAAATAGCAATAGTAATAGCACTTAGACTTATATACCGCTTATATACCGCTTCATAATGCATAGTGCTTTACAGCCCTCTCTAAGCAGTTTACAGAATCAGCATATTTCCCCCAAACAGTCTGGGTCCTCATTTTACCCACTTCGGAAGGATGGAAGGCTGAGTCAACCTTGAGCCGGTGAGATTTGAACTGCTGAACAGTAGCCTGCAGTACTGCACTCTAACCACTGCGCCACCTTGGCTCTTTGGACATTTTGGATAATTATACCCAAGTATACCAGGCTTTTTTGTACAGTTTTAACTGTTGCTATTTACTTTCAATGCCTTATTAACAGAGGACAATATCAACCAAACAAATAAATGTTAGACAGTCACACACTTTGACTTACTCATGATGCTAAATAGTTCTGAAGTAGCATCAAATTGCACTGTCAGGAGTGTTAAATTCGATTTCATTGAGGGTCGCATCAGGGTTCTGTTGGGGGCTTGGGTGGGCGTGGCCAGGGCAGGTGTGGCCAGCTGAATGTCACTTGTGTCAGGGGTGCCTGTAGTGGCCCAAGCACTTTGTCAGTGAAAACGGGCTCCAGAGCTCCATTTTTGCCTGCAACAGCCTCCTGCAACCCTCTGCCAGTGAAAACGGAGCTCAGTACTGCACTCTTAACTACTGCGCCACTGAGCTCCATTTTCACTGGCAGAGACACCATGGGCCAGTCCTTCACTGTTTCCAGGGTGGTTCCATGGGCCAGATCTAAGCACCCCGCAGGTCGGATCTGGCGCCCAGGCCTTGAGTTTGACACCCCTGCACTAAGTGAATCTAACAACTTTTAAAGTTGAACTATGTCTGATAATATCATGATCATATTAAAGTGGATAAATATGTATATGGCTCAAGTATAAATCACTAGAGTTGTTGCAGACAATGCTAGAGTTACTAAATCGCATAGTTTCCAACATGGACACACGAACAACTGCTTTCTGCTCTAATAAGAATGAGAATAAAGTTGTAGGAAATGAAGTTTTAGCCAACTCCACAAATATTTGCAAGGTCTATAGAAGTGGATTGCTAGGTAAAATTTTGACTTTCAGACTAGTGTTCCAGCTATGCTCTTGACACTGACTCTCTGACTGAGGATTTAGAAGGAAGGAATAAAAGCTTACTGGATAAGCCTCATTCCTGCACTCTGTCAACCGTCAAAGAACAGCCTTGCTGACAGTTCAATGAATTAATACCCTGCCAAGCTCTCAAACTTCTATCAAGGAAGAGCAGGAGGCTGCTGATGAAATTTGGATACAATTTATGTATCTCTGATGATGAGAATTCCTCTCCCACTTCATTCCCCCAGGCAATACAAGGTCATTAAAAATAGCTTTATCCTTTACCTTCACCTAAACCCAAGTAATAATTGTAATATAAAGAAGCAGAGGCTCCCACTGGCTATGGACAACTTTTCACAAGCAGAATAGAAGTCTTCTGTTTAAGCCAACTTGAGAGTAGGGACTACAAGATAATATCAGAAATGGAACTTTATTGGGAAATAGTTTTTCTTCCTTCTTTAAATCTGCCTAGCCTAGCATGCAGGATTAGCTAGCAGCAAACATGAAATGGTCCATCTTTCCTCTGTGCTGCACAGAAGCCAGCGGACCTCCAGAGAAAGTTGTTCTTTTTCTGTGCTACTAAAATGCACAATTGCTTCCCGAAATGCCCTATTTCTCCAACTATCAGCAACACAGTGATCTCCCTCTATTTTAAGAATTTACATCTTCGTATTACAATCTCTAAGTTCTCTTGTATTTAGTTGTGAAATATGCCTTATCAGAAAATTACGGTAATTTGTTCTCTTACTTCCATTTATATAAAAAGGAGGGAATTGGGTCATTTTCATTTCTGCATCTTTTTCAAATTTTATTTATAATTTCAGTTTCAAGGTCACCTGACTATACAGTGATCCTGGGAAGCTTACAATTAAAAAGGTATAAGAAAACAACATATATTAAGGAAAGAAAAAAGACAGAAATTAAATTAAATAGTTAATAGTTGTTTAACTCATTTTTGTTTTACTAATCTTAAACCTATTAGATATATTATAAAACATTATTGTATTATAATGCTAGTTTATTTGGCATTTTTATTTGCATTCTGCCTGCCTGTCAGGAATGGAAAATGTCATATATAACACTCCATCTATATAATACTCCATCAACCAATTTTCCCACGAGCTTAAATCTGTGTCTCAACACACTCTTAGTCATTGCAACATAATTATGTAATATTAGATGAAAAGCAATTCTTAGAAAGAAGGAACAACATACAATCCCCTGGATCCTAGGTCACCAACCGGTGGTCCGCGAGAAAATTTTGGTGTTCCATGGAGAAATCTTGGCTCCTGGGCCAGATATGGCTTAGAGCAATTAATCAAGGCCACGTATGGGAACACAAAGCTGCACCGCCCAACATCACTTCGCCCACATGCCAGCCAGTGAAACATAAAAAAGAAATTACCATTATTGTAGCTCAATGGTTGGCCAGCTGATGCCTTCAAATGTTTCATTCTCATCAAAATCAAATAAAAATCCGGTCATAATTATCCACAGAAGTTGTGAATGGCAAGAAAATGCACAGAAGTGCCCACATAATCACCAGTAGCTAAGCTTAATTCAAAGGTTTGTTTCATATCCAATTACTCACCCAATGCCACCACTTCCACAGTGACTGGTACTGATATCTTCTCTGCTACCTTGTGCCAGCTGCCATTGTGTTGTGGCACCCACAGAGCTGCTTGACAGTAGTAGTAACCAGAGTTTTCAGTGCCTACATCACGCATCAACAGGTTGTAATTACTTCGATCTACATGGCTGGGGCTGATAAAGGTGGAGTCGCTAATTACCAAATCACGGTCAACATTCAGCAAAACCTGAGCCTCTGCCATGGTGCCATCTGGAGATTCATTGAAGTACCATGTGATTTCTGTTTGGAAAATACCACTTCTGTCTGTTGTGATGTTGCAGGTAAGTTCAAGGGATTCTCGTTCCATCACAGATATATTGCTTCTGGTGATGAACACATCTAAAGCTGCAGAATTGGGAGCAGGAGATGAAGGAAACAAGATCAAGGATTATTGTTAACTTCCAAGTGTTACTCAACTTGTAGTTCACCAACTGTGTCCTTGTCAACTTGTACAAGTGCACATAATTAGCTGCATATACATTAGTATTCGTGGGCAAACATGTGTATTGCTGAGTAACACAGTTAAAGCCCATACCTATCAAGTTCAACTGGTTTCTACTTGTATAATAAGTGTATGCAAATATACATTACAGCTTCAGTTTTCTTGCAATTAATGCCACTACTTTCTCTTATGTTCTGATATTCTAGATATAAATATTTTTCAGCTGAAATATAAAAGTAGTCTACCTTAAAGACATTTTAAATGTAAACTATTCTTCAGATATCTTTTCAATAGATACTTTATTAAATTACATACTGTAAATTCAGTCACTTTTTCACAAGTTTCCTTTGATGTTTGACATGCGCAATCCATTATGGTGTTTGAAAACCAAGAAAAATCTCTTATCGAATTTCTCCAAAAATGGCCAAATCAACAAAATGGAACATATATGTCACTGCAAATAGGTTGCCGAAAAGGTTGGCTGACACTGGAGTATGTGACCACCATATAGCCTGGCTTATACAACAATAACCCACAAGGAAGAAATATCAGAAGGAAACCTTTCCTCTAGCTTCATAACAAAAGTAATTTGTCTAGAGTATACAATTTTCAATAAGCCTGAAACAGCTTGATAAAACAAAAATTGATCAGTCTGCCGTAACCACAACAAATTCATGTGGGGGGAAAAGGATAAAATACTAAAGAGCCACCCTGCCAACTGTTAACCATGAGGGGTTGGTTTAGCAGTTGATGAAATATTGTGCAGATAGAAATGATTCAACTGATTCAATTAAATACCCACGTATCTTAGAACCTGAGATTCCTCAATCAATGAAAAAATTAACACCGAAAAGTGATTTACAGCATTACTTTAAAACAACAATCTAAAATCAACCACAAAAGTACTTACAGAAAATAAAGGATAGCCCTCAGATGTGAATATTGTGTGAATATGTGCATGCAACTGTTATTTCTACAAAGGTGTTCAGGCTTTTGCACCTGTTTCATTGTTTGTTTCGGTTTTAATCTTTAAAAATCTGCATACGAATACTAAGCATGCATACAAGTTGCATTAAAAATATTGTGTTTGTCTTTGTACCATGCAGAAGCTGTATCAGTTTCTATTCATTTAGTGATTCAAGAAACATTTATCAGGGTATCTAAAACTTTTTGCAGGCACCTGAAAAAGCTCAAAAAAGGCAATGCAAATGTTGCAAACATTATTAAACCAAATCTATATTTCAGATTATAAATGTTCTGTTATATTTAAAATATTACAATAGTTTTCTGTGCATATGTGTCTAAATATGTCATAATCTGACTTGTCAAGAGATCAACTTGTTTATTGGTCACCTCAAAAATGATACTTGCCTGTTATTCTATGAGTTGCTATATGAATAATGGAAGACTGTATTTATTAAAGCAGTAATAATACGAGAGTAATGTATACACTAATCTCCTGACCAAAAAACAATTATTAAATTTAAAAATTTAATATAAAATCAAAAGTTAAAACCATAAAGTGTAAAGATATCACTAAAATATCATCATAGTAAACATCACCCAAAATAATTAAAAATCCAACAAAACAATCAAATCAGTTAATCATAAAATATTTGCTTAGATAAAATACTTTTGCCAGTGAAATATAACATACAAACAGGCGACTTGAATTATTTTAGTATGAAATCATAAACCCTAGTAAGGTTCAGTGATTATTCTCCTACAGCTTTTAAAATATGAAAATGTTGATCTCAATTGAACTTTTAGGTAGCTTATTTTGATAAAAATAAAATAAAATTCAAATGCAACATTTTGAAGTTCTGCCATACCAATTCAAAGAATTTTATAAACCTAGAGTTGGAAGAGGATGTCAGATATCTGCTAGTCCAGCCCCTGCCCAAGGCAGGAATCCTCAACCAGTACTGGAAAAGATTGTCCAATTTTATTTAAAATGCCTCAGTGATAGAGCATCCATGCTGTTCCACTATTTAATAGCAATTACAATCTGTAAATTTTTCCTTATATTCTTTTCTTATATATTCCTCTTTAAGAAAAATATATCTAATTTAACATCCAATAGGACAAAAAACATGTGGTCATTAGTTAAATGTGTGTGCCTGTGTGTCTGTATGTATGCATATGAATCAGTGATAGCTATATCTTAATCAGACCAATTTCTCATTACACATCATACAGTATCTATGGTATTACTGCAGCAGAAATGAACATTGCACACTCACATGTCGGTTTCACCACCAAAGTTACTATATCAGCAGTCTTCTCTTGGATCTTTTGCCATGAACCATCTGCCCCTTTAACCCATTCACTCACTCGACACCTATAAGCGCCTTCGTCTGTTGGAAGAGCCTGGGACAGAAACAGGCTGTAAATGTCATTAGCCATAGCATCCAGGCGCACATCCCCACTGATATAGCGGTCACTGAATTCTGAGCCAGTCCGGAACTTGCCCTCGTGCGTCAGGGAAAGGATTTCTTGCCAAACATGGTTACTCTTGAACTCCCAAGACACTTGCAGATGCGTATGTTCAGTAGAATTGGTAGAAGCTGAGCAACGTAATTGAAATGTATCTCCTTCTGATACGTTCCAAGTTGATGAGGAGTAGAAGTTTGATCCAGTAACAGTTAAGCCATCTGCAATCACTATTTAGAAAAAAAAGGATTGTCAAGCATACAATTATAATGAACAGTTTCCCATGCCTACTATCTCTTCTCTTGTTTATTTTAGTTTTGAAGACTGAAGAGGTATAAGATAAGATAAAAATTAGTGGGAGTAAAGATTTAAAAAGAAACTTATATGTTAAGGCACTATGTCAGATGACTGGGTGTTGGTTCCTTTAAAGAGAATTGAAATAGTAATCAACAATTTAAAAGAAATTTAAAATAAAGATGGGGAAAACAGAATTTCTATCATAAAAATGAATATCTTGCCTAGAATGTTTTTGCTTCAGACAATACTTGTTTTGACAACTGATGGACCATTTTAAACCAGACCTGGGCATTTTACAACCTGCAGGCCACATCCAGTCCATGGGCAGTCCCTGTCTGGCCCATGGCAAGTCGGAGTGCGTGGGGACTACAATTTTGACTATACAGATGTGATGGTTGAACCTTTGGCATAGCCCTCTCTGTGGGCCAGCGAGCCGTCGTCCTAGCTAAGCTCCACTGCGCATACGCATGTGCCTCCCACCAGCCTGCTGGTTTTTGGGTCTCTGTCAGATATGCATGGGGATGGGTCACATGCGGGAGACATGCATGCATGAGCAGGGGTCACATGCACATAAGGGTCATGCATGTATGAGAGGGGTTTGGGCGCATCCAGGGAGGTCGAACACACATGCGTGGAAGGGGTGCAGGATGGGGGACACATGCACAGGAGTTGTGTGCACATGCACGGGGGTGTGGTGTGGGTTAGGGGGGAGTGTCGCGCATGCATTGCATTATGGGTGCACATTTCAGCACGCAATGACAACATTGCTACTGCTATACAATAGTCTACTGCTATACAGTATTCTTTAGATGGGAGCAATGGAAAAATTTATACTATGTTATACTTACATTATTTTTTTTTATTAAAAGATATATCATTGGTATTTGTCACTAGGCAAATTGCATAGAATGCATAAAAGCACTTCAAATTTATATTGTAAATGTGAACAAGAGAGATTTCAGTACGTTTGGTGAATGTGTTAAAAAACTAGAAAATTTGGGGTTCACTGATTCAGAGGAGACTAGGTGGTATGTTTTTGTGGGGATTGGGATAAACATTTGGAACTTGTTTTTATACATGATAACAGTAGCGAGAGTGTTGTATACAGAAAAATGGAAAGATTTAGCTCTACCAGCAATAGAGAATTAGTAAAGATTGAACTTGCTGTGATGGATAAATTTGATCAGAGAAAAGACAATATGTTTATTACTGACTGGAAAGCCCTTATGACTTTGTGTGAAACAGAAAAAAATGAACTTAAGAATTTATTGTTTTAATATCAGACGGAATAGATTATAGAAAGAAGAGAGTTATGCTGAAACCATAGAGTTAAAGGGAAATTTATAATTGTACTTATAATTGCAAACAAGATTAGACTTTTTCATATCTATTTTTTTTTTTCCTCTTTGGTACTTTTATCTTTCCAATTTCTCTCTTTTTCTTTTATTTTCCTCACTTTATATTAGCTTGTATAAGTTTTTATCTTTCTTTTTTTAAACACAACATTTTAATAAAATTATATTAAAAGAACCCTTTGTAACATTTGAAGATTTCTTAGTTAATGTGCCAGTATGAAAAGAAAAAAATGTCTCTCTAGTTCAATCAATTCAGTTTAAGTGATAATTCAGGACCTGAATTAGGACTGCACAACTGTTTCATAAAACATTCAAGGCTGATTTAAGCCAGCTCTCTCCTATACAAATTTCACAGGTGTTGGCTCACTTCATCCTAGTGAGTTTCTTACAGATTCTTGGCCTAATGTGTCCAGGTAAACATTTATCTTCACATATTTCTGAAAGCATCTATAAAATGTCACTTTAGCACTTTAAAAACAGTTCGCAAATCTTTGGAATTACCGTATTTTTCAGATTATAAAACCCACTTTTGCCAAAAATGGGTGGAATGTCTATGCATCTTATACAGCGAATGTTGTGGTGTGGGTGAGGGGGGGTTGTACAGCACCAATCAGCTGTTCTAGGCAGTGGGGATTGCTTCCGCCACCTATCACCGCCTTTCATGGCAATCGCTGGTGAACTGGTGGTGGCAAAAAGGCCATGGCAGTGAATGGGCCACGTCTAACGGGCCACTGCAGCAGTGAATGGGCCATGGCAAGCGGGTCGTGAAGGTGGTGAATGGGCCACGTTGGTGGTGAATGAGCCGAGGCAGTGGCAAATTGGCCACAGAGGCAGAGGCAGATTTTTTTTCTTGTTTTCCTCCTCTAAAGCTAGAGGACTTTGTGTGTCTTATAGTCCGGAGTGTCTTATAGTCCAAAAAATATGGTACATTGATACAAGAGGGACTATCTTGAAATGGAGACTATTTGGGACAATAGCGAATTTGCTCAAGGATGCCCACCAAATTATCCAAAAGTCATAGTATTCAGGTTTACAGATGTTACCTTTGCTAAAGTCTTGATTTCATAAAAACACAATAAAAATGAGATTCATGGAACGGTACAAGACAGAGGACATATGTCATTAATAACGTTCTCAAGCATGCCAAAAAAGATCTGGGTGACTTTCCAAGACATCTAGTTATTTCGCAGACAAATGAGCTAAGCATGGAACTTTACAGCTATGAGGACATTGTTACATTGAACAGAAATCAAAACTGCAGTCCACAATAAGAAACGTGTACCAACTGTCAAACATTGAAACGGTAGTGTTATGGTCTGGGTAAGCTTTCCTGTCTTGAGTTCCAAATATATCTCCATCATTGAAGAAAGAAAAGAATCTGAGATAGTTTCAGGCAAATGTTTAGGCACTTCTAGTCAAATTACATTTTTCAAGGAGTACCAAAGTTAACCTGGTCCAAAATTATACAACACATCTTTTTGGAAATTTGATTGCACACTTATAATGTATACACAGTACTAAGCATGCATTCAAATTTGCAAAAAGATGTCCTGCATAATTTTGGACCAGGTTGTTAACTTTAGTACTCCTTGAAATATGTAATTTGACCAGAAGTGCCTAAACATTTGCCTGAAACTGTATCAGTAGGACCCACATGTTAACATTCTATGCCAAAATTCAAAAGAAGTAAATACTTTTTTCATAGAATTGTACATTCAATTATTCAATTTGCTTAGAAACATAGTTATTGATAAAATGTATAAAACCAATAAGAAAATATTTGAAAAACTTTGGTTTAAGTCTAAATCCCTTCAATTGGCCCATTCCTTCAGGAAAAAAAGTGCATTGGTTCAACTGTGACCAGGTCACATACCTTAATTCAGAGTACAATGTCTACTTGCTGATTTTCTGTTCCTATTCTTTTCCATACAAAATAACATGTACATTTAACATATCTACATTTAAATATATTCAGATTTAGACCATTTATACTTTCTATTCAAGACATTCCACACAATATATTTAAAATTACATTAAACCACCACCAATTTTAAATACCCCTCACCCTGCTGAAGTACCTTTAACTTCAACTACATCATTGTAGTTTCCCTGGACGACACTGTCTGTGCTGGGCGTAGTACATCGGTATATCCCTTGATCAGTAGGATGAATATTTCCAATCACAAATTCCACAGTACTGTTGCTTTTTCGCCTTAACATGATGTCTCCCCTATTAACCCGGTCTTGATATTCCGGAGACATAAACCAAGGGTCCCATGTACTCAATATGTGTACAAACTTAGAATCCTGACCAAGATTTGCCGAAAACTCCCAATCAAAGTTCTGTTCACTAGGTCCACCGTACTGACTAACATTACATGGAATCACCACTTCGGTTCCCTCAACTCGTATTAATGGTCCTTCAGGCACCTTCACAATACGACCATGGCAGGAAACTGAAAGAGAAGAAAACCAACTGTGAATTTAAAATATAAAATTATTAAATGCAGCAGAAAAAGTTATCCTGAAGGATAGAATCCTTCATTGTGGTAATTTAAGTTACATTTTAAGGTTTTCAAGTCTATAAATGGACAGTTACATTAGACATCTACAGCTGCAGCATTAATTAAAGCAGAACAGCATAAAGATATATAGTCTGCAAAATTGTTTAGCTTTAACTTGGTTTCAGTGCTTAACACATTTATGACTCATTCCAGGTACTTTCATCTTAAACTAGTAGAAACTTGTCTTTTGAAATGAATTTAGAATTGCATTTAGGGCAACAATCCAGAATTTATTATGCAAAATCTCTTTTTCTCCAATGCTCAAGGGCTATCCTTTTATATTTATTCCATGTCAAAAACTATCAAACAATGGAAGACTTATTTGTCACAGAACTGCAGGGAATGTGCTTAACTTTTATTACCTTTGCTAGACACCAGAAGGTTTTTAAATATCTACTTCTAATTAGGATAGGCAAAACTCAGTCTCTACCATAATCTGCTTCTCCTGAAGACTAGGTATCTTCAAGACATATCTCAAATGCTGAAAGAATCTTTTTTTTTAATGAAGATTTTAGAATTAAAATAATACTAACAGTATGCAGTATTCACTGCCCTCTTTCCTTATATGGTAGGACACATATCTTCAGCCTCATGAAATGAAAAGACAACTTGTTCACTGAGAAGAAAAAGAACCTATATTGAAGGAATACAGCTATCCTCGACTTACAACCACTCATTTAGTGACCATTTGACGTTACAACGGCACTGAAAAAAGTGACTTATAACCATTTTTTCACATTAAACGACTGTTGCAGCATCGCCATGGTCACGTGATCAAAATTTGGGCTCTTGGCAACTGGCAACTATTTATGACAGTTGCAGTGTCCTGAGATCATGCAATCACCTTTTGTGACCGTCTGCAAGCAAAATCAATGGGGAAGCCAGATTCATTTAACAACCATATTACTAACTTGACAACTGCAGTCATTCACTTAGCAATTGTGGCAAGAAAAGTCATAAGATGGAGCAAAACTCACTTTAACAAGTGTCTTGCTTAGCAAGGGAAATTTTGGATTCAATTGTAGTTATACCTGTAAGTCACAGACTATCTGTATCTTTCTTCAAGCCAACTGAATGTTCACAAATTAGTTTCAAGCATTCACATTCCAAGAATTCAACAACAGACTCTATATTTACCTGAAAGGGATAAATTCTCTCCTCCTCCCCCCCAAAAAGCCCCAACTCTGCCCTTCTCAATTTTTACAATTTTGCATTATGGAAATAATCAGTTTGGTTTAGTAGTTAAACAAAAGCAAGCTGGGTGATTTTGATCCAATTAGTCTCTCTTAACCCAACACACATTACAGAGTTGTTGTAGGGCAAATAGGAGGTGAGCATTATTCACATTTCTTTGGATTTGGTTTATTTATTTATTTAATTTTTATGCTGCCCATCTCCCCTGCAAGGTGACTCTCAGTGGCTTACAAAAAGGCAAATCAAAATATAATTACAATATTAAAATTATGCAAATTAAAATGTAAAACTATTTTAAAAAATCAGGAGTAAGAGACGGAAGGCACAAAGATGAAGTCTTCTTACCCCATCAAACACTCTAGCGATATCTGTCCCTCTATCAGTGGAACAAACAGACCTTATTTCTGTGTCAGTGCTTCCTGCTAGTTCACTACACTTCACACAGTACAAGCATTTAAAGTTGACATACTGAATTGTGTTTCTAGCCAAGTCTATCCAGATCTTCTGTAATATGAATGTATGATATTTTGGCCTACAACTTACATCACTCCATTGACTCGGCACTGTGGTAACAGTTGTCCAGAGAGTGCAGAGGAGATAACTAGTCAAGTGCAATACTACCAAATGCCATCATTTTTTTTAGTCAGGAACTCTGAGTCAGGAAAGTTTAGCATCCCTTTATGGCTGTCTCCTGTGGTGAACCATTGAACTGAATGTTGCAACATCTACTGAGCCATCTTAATACCCAAATACTCCAATTCAACTCTCCTTACACAGGCCAGTCTTTGGATTAGTTTATCAGGAAGGACTATAAATGCACTTCAAACTGAAGTCATGCCTTCCTAAAGAAGAAAATTCTCCTGAGCAAGTCCAAAATCCTGGTTCATTTCCATGACTTATCCTTTTCTTCTCAGCCCCTGACATGAAAGCATGGGAATAGCTTTGATAACAAATATTCTTTGAATCACAAATGCCAGCAATTGATCCCAAGACATTCAAATATGCACAGCATATCTTCATTACTAAGCTAAAGTACAATACTCTTGCAAATAGTATTTGACAATGACAATTGTTTCCATTCTGTAACTCATTAACTGCATCATCCATGGATATCTATTACAGCTTTAATTTCTGACTTGACATTTCTAGCAATAATAATGCAATTCATGTATGATTGTTTCCATTTGGCTTGCCAACAGCAAAATATACTGAAATAATAATTGTTTTCTAACAATATCGAAAAAACAAAAGTGAGATATTTCTGTAACTAATAAAACAGATTGCTACATCATCTTCAGGACTGGATTTTTGTAATTTTCTTTCCCAAGGGCACATCCAGCCAATAACAAAAACTACATTTCACAAGGATAAAAAAAGTAGACTCTGCACTTGTGGGAAAATACTATGAAAAAAAGAATATATATTTTACTTGTATCTGTGCAAAGACCTCTATCTGGAGCACAATTTGAAAAAAAATATTTGAAAGTTTCCTGAAAGATGTTGAACTAGGATTCTCTTAAGAAACCAATGAAAAAAAAAGTTGCTTTCGAGAAAAGGGGTTCAACTAAAGTGACAGCAACTGTTTGTTTAATGGTTTAAAAATGTTTAATATATTTTAATCACTTTCATATTACTAAGGGTTATGACGGTTGGTGAAGTAATGTTGTATATGTAATTTTTTAAATGAATGTTTCCAAAATGACAATGTTTCCTCCTAGTTTCAAATTCTATAAATCTTAAAACTCAACAATAGACAACCTGTAAGTTTCTGGATATCCGCAGTAAAAAAGACACTCAACAACAATGGAATACTGTTGTAGCTCTTTACTTCTCCGCTCTCCGGCACCAACTTATGATCACCCAATGTGTTTACAGAGTGAAATACTGGTAGCGCCAAACGTCCTGTGCACCCACTACCTCACCTCACCCCGCAACTCCACCCCTCACCCCCATATCATAATCAAACAGGTCATGGTCTGTTCAAGATGTCCTTCTCATGCGCATGCGCCTTATTGTTGTGCATGTGCTGAACATCCACACAGGCGGTTGTCAGCAGCAGGCTCGGGAGAAGATGGTGGCGAGCCCGGTATCAGATAGCCGATGTTACAGAGCCCTCCGAACGGCCGACCATAGCAGACTGTAGGCGTGTTCCATCCCTGCTGAAATGGCAGCCCCGATAAGTCGGGGCTGACACAGACCACACTGGAGATTTTCAAACTCCAGCCCCCCAAAATTATTCAAGAATTTGGCAATCTCTTTCATAAATTAAATTACAGATTTTATCATGATTTGTTTGGGAAATAAATATATCACTTTCTAAAAAATATACAACTTTCATCTTGCTTTTTTGACTTAGTCTTATTTGTATTACAACTTCCATCTTCTTTAGTTTTTTTCCCCTAAACATTGCACTAAATGTGTGAATTTCACTAAAACGTACATGCCTTCATATACTCCAAGGGCAACAGCTTTTCTACTAAACATCATATCAGCCTTTGGAGGGTTCTAATAAAGGGGTAGGAATACAGGTTTCAGCATCTCTGAAAACTTGCTTCAGGCTTTGGTCCCCAATTTTTCTATTAAGCCAGCTGTAAGTTTACCTAGGCAGAGTTGCCTGAGCAAGCCCAAGCAATTAAAAAAAGTGATCCACTTCTAAGTTACTTTTTATCTTCCACGTCAGGATGTGTACAATCTACAGATTCAAAATCCCTGAGCTAAACAACTGGAGTTCCACCTAAAAATAAAATGCATACTATTTTTATTTTTAAAAAACATAGTCCTTAATATTCCAGAATCCCTTCCAAGATTTCTTGTTTCCTTTTGCTCATAAAGATAAATGCCTCTTCCCAGGTTGTATCTATGTGATTCTACTACTACACTGAATCCTTTTAAACTTACATTTAAATTCTAATTAAAATGTTTACTTCCAAAAGATTATTTTAAGTTACCATATTTTTCGGAGTATAAGACACATCGGAATTAAGACGCACCTTAGTTTTGGGGGAGGAAAATAGGGAAAAAATCTACCTACCGGGTATTCATCTGACTAGCATCCTTAGTCTGGTCAGCTTCAGCACATTATTTTATCCCCTGGGCTGAAAAAGCCTTTTTCAGAGGGAGCAGGAATGAAAGCAAGCCTGCAAAGACTCAGGGCTGGAAAAAACCTTTTTCGTGGGAATAGGAAGCCAGGAAGATCGTTAGTACCTAGTTAGGGCTGGGGGGAAAAGCTCTGAATAAGCTACATTCAAAGTATAAGATGCACCCAAATTTTTAGCCTCTTTTAAGGAGGAAAAAGCTGCATCTTATACTCCGAAAAATACAGTAATTATTATATTTAAAATAAATATTTTATTTATAAATAATACTTACATACAATAATCCTCAAGAAAGAGGTGCAGCCTGTCCTCCATAGAGTATCTGAATTATAAATGCAATTGTGTGAATTGCTAAATAGCAATGGAGGAAATTTCCACCTTTTTTTAATCATACAATGAAAGTATGGGAGGATTTAAAAGGACCTTGGAGATCATTTAATCCAACTCCATCACAGCACTACTATTCACTACAAGATTACCATCCCAGCTGGTCATCTAGAGTCTGCTTGAACATCTTCCAGCAAGGGAAATCCATCATCTCACAAGACAATCTTTTCTACTGCTGATCTTACTGTTAGAATTATTGTTCCTCATATCCAGCCAACATATATTTCCCTGTAACTTAAGCCCATTGTTTCATGTCCTGTCTTGTAGAACAACTTGAACATTCTGACCTGACCTCTGCTTCACAGTCATTCAGATAATTGAAGACAGTTATCATGTCTACACATAATATTTTCTTCTCCAGGCTAAACATTCCAACCATCCTTTGGGATCTTTATCATCTTGCTCTGAGCACTGAAGAATATTATTACTACTCTGGTGGCCATATTCATGTCAGACCATATAGAACTTTCCTTAATGTTAGCACAACATGTGAAGCTTAGTGATATACTATTTCAAAGAAAATTTGGATTAGAAGGTGTCATTTAACTGGAGATAATTAGGGGTAGAAGAGAACAGGGTAGAGCCATGATGGCGAACCTATGGCACGCGTGCCACAGGTGGCACACGGAGCCATATTAGAGGGCACCCGAGAGGTTGCCCTC